>JBAGKO010042575.1:0-10147 GCA_037177275.1 Acacia concinna | reverse complement strand
GATGCTATGAAAAAGAAACTAGTTTATCGTGTATGATTAGGTGTTATTAGACTGACTAGGTTTTCCAACAAAACAAAATTTTGACTCTTCAGTCTTCATCATATTGTGCGAGAATTAACATTTTCAAAAAGAAAGTAACTTTAAACTGAAAAAGGCAAGAGAGAGAGAGAGCCGCACCTGTTATGAAAGAGAGACCATTGACCGTTGCTTCCATCTCCGCCTGAGCCTGAGGCGGTTTGGATTAGAGTAATAGAAATAATTTTTTATGATAAATAGTTTATAAAATGTAATTTTAGAAAAAAAATTACTTATAAAAAGTTATTTGGCTTTGGATTGAAGGTAAAAAAAAGTGATTTATTAAGAATATGAAAAGTGACTTTTTTCAATAAGTTAATTGAAAGTAACTTATGAAATTTTTTTTTGAGAAAGTCTGCTGACTTATACACAATATCCAAATACTACATTTTTGGAAGCTCCTTATGAGTTATAAGTCACTTTTCAGGAACAAAATAAGTTACTTATCATATTTGGATGTTTTGCAACAACTTATGGGAAAAATAACTTATAGATAAAAGTAGTTTCAAAAATATAAATTGGAAGAAATGACTTATAAAAAATAAGTCACTTCTCCTACCTCCAATAAGTCGCTTTTTCTACCTCCAATCTAAACACAAATCACTTTTCTTACTTCCAATAAGTTACTTTTGGTACCCCAATCCAAACACAATAACTTCTGATAAGTCACTTTTGTAAGCCACTTCTAATAAATCCATCAAAAAAAATAAGTCACTTCCAATAAGTCATATCCAAACAGAACTTAAGTAACTTGACTTTAAAATTTAAGTAACTTTAAATTACTTTTTCAATCATCGAGACACCCCTTTGAGTCAAACAAGATCCTGCCTTTGTCTCCTTCGACCTTGTCTCTTTCACCCCTTTGTCGGTGCAGCCTTTGACGATGATGTCCTTCCTCTGTCATCTCCATCTTCAGCCGATTTGGTGAACTCAACAGAGAACGTTCCACTTATAGTAGTGAAGTATGCATGTTTTGCAGATCTACTGAGCTCAAGCTCAAGTTTGTTCATGATTCCGCTTGATTTTTTACACTACTACAGAATTGTCTATATTTAACAGTTGTTTTTGCTCTATTTTAATGCCACACACACACACACACACATATGGAAGTTGAAAAACCATCATATATATTTCCCTAAATATGATGGTTTTCTAGTGAGAAATGTCATGTATATGCCACTTATAAATGATGGTTGTTAAACAACAACCGTTACATATAACAATATATAACGGTTGTTATTGAACAACCGCTAAGTATCTCTTTTTCTGTTTTATAAAGACCAACCATTATCATTTTATCTTACGGTCCATTTATATTGAGCACCTCAAAAAATCTTATACCCTCTACGGATCAATGTCTAGCTGTTTATAATTTTATTAGCTTAAAGCATAATCTTTAACAATATACATTGATCCTAAAAGGATAGAAGATTCATCCGGGGAGCTCAATAAATAGATTGTAAAACAAAAATGATGACAATCGATCTTGCAAAACATAATATATAAGTGCAGCAAGTAAAAAAAAAAGGGATTGGAATAATGTAACAAAGTCTCACTTTTATGCGATTCACCACATACACAACCCACTGTACAACAATGATTGTACCCACGCGATATATAGAGCTTAGCGTCATACCCAAATCTGTAGAGCGTGTAGATCAATTAGATTCATCAAAAATTTTAGCACTAAACGATAATAACTACACTTAAGGGGAGAAAGTTCTCACATTTATGCGATTCACTACAAAAATAGTAAAGTTCTGAAGAAATAATAGGACTTCTGTACAACGCGCGCAATAACGGAATAACAAAGTCTTCCATTTACTACAAATTAGATCTACTAGTTAGTACGTTTGCAATGAGGTAGACACAGTAGACGTAGATCAAAAGAGTGCAAATGACAGGGAAATCTAGATGGGTATGCCGGAAGTGGCTGGTGTGTAGACTGTGGTGGAAAAGAGCACGCGGCGAATGAAATTTGTTGAGTATGAAAGTGTAGTGAAAATAGGGTTTTAGAGGCATTTCTATGGCAGGTTCTTCAAAACAACCATCAAATACTATATGTATGACATTTTTTCAACAAACAACTGCCATATATATATATTTACTTAATTTATATGTCGTTTCTTTATAGAACCATCATATATGTGACGGACGTATGACAATTCAAATTCCATATCTTTATATATGTTTTTCTCACATTTATGTCGTTATTTTGAAAAAACCGTTATATATAATTAGGCAAGGGCATCGATTCAAATCCCGCCTCTCTATATAAGGCGGATATCCTATAACCACGATATATACAACGTTATATATACACATTTTTATGGTAGTGTTATTTCATTTTCGCTAATTTTATTTTTTAGTGTTTATTTTATTCTAAAATTATTCTCTAGCAACTATATTTCCAAGGTAAAGGGACAAAATTGAAAGTCTTTTAGAGAGCAATTTTTCCCTTAACCGTTATCTCTGTTAATTTTGACCGTAAGTTAACCAAATATATTGAAATGTCCAAATGCTCTCCATTTTATTCTTGTTAAGGTGAAAATTTGCCTCAAAAGTCTATATGTTGTCTAATTTATTTTTTTAAAAGTTAGATTTAAAACTTTTAGGGTAAATTCTCACCTTAAAAAAAATAAAATGGACGACATGCACTACAAAAAAAATTACTTTTGGTGACGACTTTCAGTGGCGACTTCAGTATGACTTTCAGTGGCGACAAAAAAAGTAGACTGTCAATTCAACATATTTGGTCAACTTATGGTCAAATTAATGGAGATAAAGATCGGGGCAAAATTGCCCCCTGAAAAGCTTTCATAGCAAAATTACCCATCAATGAAAACTTCCAAGCCAGTTTTGTCCATTAACCCTATTTTCTATATGCCCTGTCTTTTACAAGTCATTTTTTTTAATATATAATCAATCAAGAATATTTCCCATGATCACTCATAATTAAGTGCTAATGAAAATATTTAGAAGCAAAGAACAAAAGACTCATTCTTGTTCTTATAAGAAGTGTGTATTCAATTGAACATTGGGCAGTATCACAGAGTAAAGTTGTAGGAATTTGAATTTTAATATTTCATCTAAATATTAAAAGTTATTAGTATAGATAATACAATTATTAATATAGATACTCAAGTTGTTAATATAATTTACCAAGGCTCTAGCAGTTTCAATTTTTTTTAATTATAAAAGCAAAATTCATTAATATAGATACGCGAGTTGTAAATATATGAGATAGTTGAAGCTCTAATCAACCTTATTTATAACTTTAGTATTCATATTAATAATTTGAATATTTATATTAAAGACGTTGACTTGATAAGTTAAAAAAAAAAATCAAACCGCTAGAGCTCTAGTGAACCTTATTTTCAACTTTAGTATCCATATCAACGACTTGAGTATTTATACTAAAGAATTGTGCTTGAGCAGTTCAAAAAAAAAATATGTCAGACCGCTGCAGCTTTGGTGAACCTTATTTATAACTTTAATATCCATACTAACAACTTGAGTATCTACATTAAAGCCTTTTGCTTGATAAATTCAAAAAAAAAAATGAGACCATCGAAACCGGAGTGTTCTCTATTTATAATGTTATTATCTATATTAACAACTCGAGTATTTATATTAACAACTTTTTCTTGAGACATTCAAAAACAATATGAGACTGTCGGAACTCCGGTGAACCATATTAACAACTTGGGTATCTATATTAACAATTGTAGTATCTATATTAATGACTTTTGCCGGTAATAGTGCTTCAGTGACGATTGCCGCCTGGTGCAGACGGCAAGGGGTTGAGGATTTTTTTTTTATTAAAACAAAATCTAAGGTATTTAGGTAATTTCCCAAATTTTCCAACATTTTAAAATTTCAAATAAGTCCTTTTGGTATTATTGAAATTCAACATATTTATTTGTCATTTACCAATTTCAATAGTATTTTTCTTGTTTTTTTCCCAAATTAAAATGCCTCACAAACATTTTAATTTATGTTATTTTATTATTTCAATGTTGAATCAATTTTTAACCTCTTTCTTATTACAATTTTTGAAAAAATTAAAATTTAGAGAATGATTTATCTTCATATGCAATTTCAGGTATAGATTAAAAAAAAAAACTCTCATAATGCTTCTGAATTTGTGAAAACTAATTACTGGCAAAAAAAAAAAAGAATTTGAGAAAAATAAAAGAGTCAAAGGGACTATTTTGTTTTACAATTTTTCCCTAAGGGGTATTTGCTCTTAAGTGTAAAAAATAGAGCAACTTTGTGCCTATTCATTATCCCAATTGATTTTAACTATTAGTTGATCAAATATGATGAGCTTACAATTAAGATGTCATCAATGTAATTTTTGTTAAGGTGCAAATTTATCCTAGAAGTCTATTTATTATTTAATTCATTTTTTTTTTAAAAAAAGTTAGATTTACAACTTTCAGAGTAAATTTGTATCTTAACAAAAATGGTGTGAATGACATTTGAGCTGCCATTTCAGTATATTTAGTCAATTAACGGTCAATACTAATTAGGATAGTGACAGAGCAAAATTACTCCATTTTTATATTTATGGGAAAATTGCCTATCGATGACAACTTTTAGGACAAAATTACCTTTATCCCTGTTTATAATTGAATACAAAAGTTTCTAAGAGAGGTTACAAGACTTGAGAGAAGTTAGATGAGGAGATAAATTGTGTGAAGGGGAAAATAAATTTGAATTTGTGACTGTAATTCTTAATTAAATATTTTTTTTTATCTTTAACCAAAATATATTTTATATACCTTACGAAAACAAAAAAAAAAAAAGTAAAATCTCTTTACGCTGTCTTTTATAAATTACTATCTTTTTTATGATGTCACTTTGCCTATTTACCGACATTAAAGACCAACGTTAAAATCCTTTTATTTTGTAGTGCTCGGGCAGAGATTATCTTGGAGAAAGTTCTAAAACTTCTTTAAAATTGGATATAATTGTCTTTTAATAGTACTCGCCTTTTGTTCAACTCAATTTAAGTAAACATGTGGTATACAAGAAGTAATATTATTTTTGGTTTTAAATATAAAATTTAATTAATTTTATAAAAAAATTAAAAAAGTTAAACAAGTTACTTAATCATATTATATGGTGTGTATGATTAAAGTATATATTAATATATAAATAAAATTTATTAGTTTGAAAGAAGAACGACAAATATAATTGCTTGACAATAATTTAATACGTTTTTTAATCTATTAAAAAAAGTTAATTGAGTTTTATATTTAATAATAGAGGTGATACTATGTATATTTATCTGAAGGCTCATCAGCTCATAAGCTCACTCCGTCTTAAATATGATGTCAGCCATTAAGCTCATCAAATCACTTTTCTTGTATTAGACAGTTTCAATTCCAATTCAATATGTCTGGATTTTAAAATCCTTTTGTATAAACTTAAAATATCAATATTCAATATAAAACTAAAATTCCTCACAATTTTTTTATCATTTTATTAAAACCAATGGTTAATTATTTGCGTATTGAGACACTATTGTCTTTTTTGGGTTGCCTATGTGTGGAACATTATTCCTTTCTATAGTCAAGGTCAAATATAAGCTGGCCCCTCGTTATATGCTTTTGTAGCTTCTATATTGCTTATATAGCCTTGTAACTTGTTAATATCGTAACTAGCTTTTACAATTTGATTAAATTTCAGTTTTAATATTTATAATTACAAATCATGATATTTAGCTTCTATAACTTCATAAGAATTTGTTATTGCACCATATTTTAATAAGATATTTCATGCTATATTTGAACATTTAATCACAATTTTTGGGTTAAATTGCATTTAGTATGACTAATTTGAATTAATATGATTGTGTGAAAATAGAGTTGAAAATGGGTAATATTTCCATAAATATTGATTTAGATGATTTACTTGAAATATAAGTTTCTACATAATCTTGGTTTGCATTGTAGGTCATTTTAGGAAGTTGGAGCAAAAAAAAATTGAGGAAAAAAAATCAGTGTTTTGTTGCCAGATTCCATAAAAATTCATATTAGGAAATTATAATCTTTTGAAGAGAAAAGGGCTTTGACTTAGAAGGCAAGTTTTGACAAAAATTTGGAAGTAAAAGGAAAGGAGAGACTGTGAAAGAGAGGGGAGGGAATGAGGAGAGAGGAGGAGACTGCCACCATCATCGTCATCGGAATCGTCGTTTCACTGTCACCATCACACCACTGAACTTCATGCATAGTTGAGTTCTTCATCTCTTGAGAAAGGCAATTTGGCTTGAGTTTTTGGGCTTCAATGTGGAGTTTTTCTTATTCTTAGTTCCTTTATGAATTTTCTATTGTTATTGTAATTCCTATCTAAGACCAAATGTAGTTTTCAGTAAGACTTTATTGTGAGTTATTTGGACTCTATATTGTTGGGCTAAGATTGTTTATTTTGTGATTGGATTTGGATTATCACAATGGGACAATTTTAATTATGTATTTCCTATTAATTCATTCAAACTATACTTACTATGTGATTACTAGTTTGTATAGTTAATTTAAGTATTGCGATTGTGCATTCATATTAGAGGAAACAATTGCATTAATTTGATCCATTTTATACATCAAGTAGTTATTTAATAACATTCTTAAGCAATAGCTACAAATGTGATTATAAGAGTAGTTATCGATTAGGAATGTTAGACTCAATTTGATTACTTGGGGTTTTTTTAATTAAGACTTGATGAATTTTGACCCCTATATTATTTGTGAATTATGAAAGCCATTGAGCCAATTTCTTAAGTGATTCACTTCATTCATATTTCATTCCATTATTATTTGAAAAATACCAAAAATAGTACTTTAGGATTTTAATTAAATTATGTTCTTCTTTTTTAATTATTATTCTGAAAACCTCAAAACTAATTTTCCTTTATTTTCATTGTATTAGCATGGCATTTATATTACTTAGGAATTAATAAAAATTTTCTCGAGAAGAGAGAATGATCATAAGTTTGTCTATACGCAATCATTGATTAATTTTTGATTGTGGACCCCAAGGCTAACGATAAAAAGTACTAGTCAATTTGATTTAAGAAAACTAATTAATAGTAAAAAATTAAAAAGAAAAGATAAGAAGTTCAATTTTCAACATATAAGAAGGAAAAGTAGTGCATCTTGAGGCTCCCATATGTAAGGGTGGATACGAGTCAGGTCAGGCTTTCCCCTTAACAGGCTAGGCCATTTCAAAACAATGTGGCCTTAGCCTGACCTGAGGCCTATTAACAGGCCACATACTTACAGGCCACAAGCCGCAGCAGGCCGATAGGCCTACTATAACAAGCCTCAAACAAGCCGAACCGAATTAACGCACTATGTATATCAATAGTCCAAAATACAACAAAAAACATAAAACATCCTAATAAATCTACAAGTTAAAACCATTTAAACCAAAGACAACATAACATCTTAAATTATAATTACACCAAATAAGACCAAGTCAATGTGAAGCCATCGGATTTGGTTTTAAATCTAGCAAAATCTGGATTTTCTTTCTCAGAACTCAAACTGTTATTTAAATCTAGATTTTCTTTCTCCTTCTTGCCTCATCTTCAGCTTTAATCCAGGCAGCCTAAATAGAGTAAAACCAACACAGTCAAAAATTGAAAATCAGCAAACTTGAGAATATCAGGAGAAAAAATTTTGTTAAAGACCAACCTTTTCACTCAAGCATAGAGAGACTAGGGTTCATGGAGTTTCCTAAGCTAATCCTCCCCATGCTTCTTGCAATTCTCTTTCCCTTTCTTTTTGACCAGCCATTGAGTAGCTAATTTTGTTCTCTTGTTGATGGGGAGCAATTTTCTTCTAACTTTTGGATTCATGTTTAACCAAAATTTGATCTAGAAATCCTTCTTCATTTGTTTGCACCATATGGACCATATCTTGATCAAACCATTTAGTTAATTAGAAGGTTTCTTTTGTCTAGGTCAAATTGTTAAGTTCTATCATTAGATAGTGCGGTAATCAAAACCCTTGTCAAAAGTATCAATTGCCTGAATCATAATCCACAGAAGTTTCATCACTGTTCTTTGGGTATAAGGTTTCCTCACACAATTTAGCATCGGATTCTGATGTTGTACTGATGCTAAAACGAACATTACCTTGACTTGCTTTTTAAGGAACAATGGTTTGTGGTTTCAAGTATTCAAGAATTATAGGTTGTTGAGTATTCTTTTATGCCCAGAGGGAAGTTTTTGAATTTCATAAAAGTGGAAATAGACAAAATATTTGGTAGAACTGTTGAGGATTTTCCATACAAAGTCATAGTCAAAGTTTAATGCATAGGAGAGATTCCATGATCATACGTGACCTCATTATTTTTCCCCACAAATAAGCTATCTTATAGTAATAATATAATTAAGCATAGTGTACTGAATATTGATGAAATACCTCGTGAAGTGGAGATTTAGAGAAGCTAGAATAGATCCAGCCCTAGCCATTGATCCAAGTCACTAAGAGAAGAAGAACCATGACGAAGAACAAATCCAGCACAAATCAACAGCGAAGCTTCCAACACTAACTCGGATGAAGCTCGAATGAACTCAGAGAAGAAGAACCAAGGAAAGAACTGAAGGCAACACTCAATGAACTCGGATGAAGCTCGAAGATAGAGATAGAGGAAGGTGACAATGAGAACTAAAGGCAACACGCTACCATTCAATCAGCTCAGATGAAGCTTGGGGGGGTGGGGCGGAGAGATAGAGGACAATGAGTCGGCGATGGCTGAAGCTTGGATGGGAGAAGGTGAACTCGGATCTCGGATGCTCAGCGATAATCAGTAGGGTTTGGTTTTGGTTTGGGTTTGGGATGGTGAATCTCAGTTCACAAATTCACAAACTCGCCCACACAGACCGTAGGGTGTGGTTGGGTTTAGGGATGGTGAATCTTAGTTCATCGATGGAGAAGGCATGATGCGGGACTCCCAATAATATATTAGGACTTAGGGTTTGGTTTTGGATTTGAGGAAGATTGGAAGAATAGAAGAGATGACACCTGGTCCTGTACTCAATGACAAAAAGACGTATAGATAGTCATGGGATTCACAGTCGAAATTGAACTTGGGCTAAGTGAAAGTGGGCTGATGGAGATTGGATCCATCCTTCATCTTTCTTTTTTTTAAATAATACTTATCAGGCCACCTTGATAAGCCTAAAAGGCTTATATTTTGGCTTGGGCTTAGCCTGTTAGTATATCAGGCCACTGACAAGCCTGACCGTAGGCTTCTAACGAGTGGCCTGACCTGTTTCCACCCCTACCCATATGTGAAGTAGTGAAAAGTGACGACAGTTTGTGATTTCTAAGAAAATTCTCTGAAGTTGCCATCTATACTTTTACAAAGAAAATTAAAAAGAAAATGTAATAGAAAGCAACACGCATTTGCTTTGTCTCTACTAAATAGTTGTGTTGTAAAACAAAATTAATCTACATGTCTTTATAATTTATTTATTTATAATTATTATCTATGAATATAAAGATATATTTCTTATAAATACTAATATTCTATAAATAATAAATTTTGGGACAACTGTTTAGTATGTTAATAATTTCTTATCCACAATCTTTCCATGCATGGGACTTCAATAAAGAACGCACTATGCTAGTCTCACCGTTCACATTCTTTTTTTTTTTTGGTCAAAACGTTCACATTCAAATTTCAAGAAACAAAATTGTATAAACTAAGTACTTGTTTAGAATAAATTATTTGAGGTAATAAGTGATTTATTACGGAATACGAAGTAAGTATGTGATAGTGGTTTTTATCGTACTTTGTGCATAAACACTTATTTAACAAAAATAAGTCATTTCAAACAAGCCTTTAAATTCTTTCTAGAAGGAACTTATGTTATGCAAAGGAAAGAGGATATATATAGACACATCTCTTGTAACACCTTAACTTAGACCTTCTTTAAGTCACTTAACGTCCTTAAGAATATTTCTAAGTGCGGAAATTTAAGAATTTTTAAAACTTTTTATTTCTCCTTTTGTTTCCGATGGAACTTTTATTTTCCAAGTGTACATATGGTCACTAT
>JBAGKO010042536.1:0-10148 GCA_037177275.1 Acacia concinna | reverse complement strand
TATAATCTCTATTCTAATCTCATTCACAATTTCAATCCATATCTCTATTCCAATCTATCAAAATCATTACCTCGTACCAAACGAAGTCTAATAGTTCCAGGTTTAGGCTGCAGAGGAAAAGGCCTTTATATTTTCGACAACGTCCTTGGTTGGGCTCCAGTTCTGACGGACCAAATTTTTGAAGTCGGGGTGGATTGTCCAATATGCCAAAAAGCGAAGAAGGCGTTTTGCCTAGACATGCTCATTGTCAACACCCACTTGAATGAGAATGGGTCGGTGGTCTGAAATAATTTTGGGCAAGTGGTTAACCCGACAAAAAACTTGCGGGCTCTTTTGGGGCGATAATGACATATAACCCAAATTAATTTTAAGGGGTGGAGTCAAAATCAACTTCCGGGTGGTCATCATGAATGCCACGTGCTATTTCCTTGAGAGTTCTAACAGATGGCCCAGCTTCATTGCTATTGGGCCTTCCTCCAAGTTTATGCCTACGGAAGCCCGTAGATAGCTTAAAGCCTCTATTTGGTGCCACCAGATCGGAGGGCCTTAGCCGGGGTTGCTTATGGATGTCCCATATTAGAGGTTTGGGGTTAAGCTCTATTTGAAGTCGTGTCGGCGTCTTGGTTGCGTCGTGGGGTTCTGTCATCTTGTAATACGACTGTCATGTGGTTGCCCTCCGGCAACGTGGTCGGGATTCTCCCTTTTTTTATAACAATAGCCTAGCTTTTTTATATTTGTCTGATTCCAAAACGTGATCATTCATCTCTTCCCTACCACCGCCCGAATGCAGTGTTACAGACACACAAAAAATGTTGCCAATAAGGATAAATTGACATGCCTGAAAACAATCATTCATACAGATACTTGCATAATGACTTCTTTGTTAGCGATGAGCTACATTCTGACATCAAGCTTTTCAAGTTTAATCAGTCACTGCTCATATTTATATTATACTATTTTTGTTGTAGAGGGGGACTACCTTAACAATACATTACATAAGCATACCACCCTGTGACGGGATAATATATGATATAGGAGTAGCAAATATAAGTTCAGTGAGACTTGGTTTTTCACAGCACAGTAAATATTTTTTCACTTTTTCGTAGCAGGAACAACAATGGATTCTACACGTTCTTGAAGTGGAGCAAGCTCCTTCTTATCTATCAGCCCAAATTCCTGCACCCAAAAAGGAGGGGGAAAAAAGATTTTATATATCAAAATTTCTACAAAATTGGACCATTAAAGAAACCCTTAGTAATCACTAAACAACAAATGAAGATAAATTTTTGCCAATCGATTTAACATTGCATATCATTTAAAAAAATGGTCTCTGATAGCCCTAAAAAATCAAGGACATACTGAGATAGTGGAGTTAAGTGAAGCTCAAATCCTCAATTCCATGAAGGACAAATAGGAAAAAGAAAAGATACTTAAGCATAATTATCGAGCCATAAAAATAAGAGACTTACACAAGTGTAGAGTATAAAATGCTTGAAGCATGTGTTAAGGTGTGCCTCTTCTTGGAGACTCACAATTTTCTGAAAGTGGGAATGATATATGTGAGCGTACACACGGAACAATCGCTTGAATATTGTCTTCACAACATCATTGAAGTTCGGAGGAAATGGTGCGCCTACAAAATTTAACTTGTTTCAACACATAGATAAAGACAACAAGAGTCTCTTATCTTAGAGAAATAAATAGATATATAAAACTTTACCAAGCTTCTGTGGGAATATAGATTCATCATCAAGCTGTGACTCAATCCAGTCCATTAGATATTCTACATATTTTGGGGCCGAAACCTCAATAGGTTTCTTAATTAGTACACCATCTGCCCATCTATACTCATACCTGAAAGTTACCAGACAAGAGGACAAACTAAGAGTTACATGCATTTAGTATAATTTAGCGCAGGTGACTAATGTAACAATGGTTGAAGCAATAATCAGTATTAAACAATGACTTCTAAGAGAAAGGTAAATGTAAATTTAGTATTTTGAACTACTTCCAGTCAAAAAGTCAGTTTGTTTAATATTCTTGAACACCAGAACCATGAAATATATCAACCATCACCTTTGACCCCACTCTGAACATAACACTCAAGCTCCGATCCTTCTGTGTGCAAAACTAGACATATCTATGCTACCAAAAAAATAAAAAACAAAACTAGGCATATCTACATGATGGCTCACCTTGCCTAACTATTTTAAAACATTCCAATTTTTTTTTAGGTATAATTATTTGTCCTTGTCTAAACTATGAAAACCAATAGTTAACAAGAATCTCCAGCCTAAAAGGTTATGTACGGTTAAATATATGCATCACGATATTGCAGAAAAATAATGCC
This sequence comes from Acacia concinna, assembly GCA_037177275.1. Classification (NCBI taxonomy): domain Eukaryota; kingdom Viridiplantae; phylum Streptophyta; class Magnoliopsida; order Fabales; family Fabaceae; genus Acacia; species Acacia concinna. Next base: position 7,798 of record JBAGKO010042536.1, on the reverse strand, counting down.
AGTAAAAGGATATGAACACAACATAATTAAGTCTTTAGCATCAGACTGCAGAATTTATTCTTTTATCCCCCCTAATAGAGTATTTACAGGGTAGGCAAGAAATGCAAAATAACCAAGATATAACCAACTATTGATAAATTTTATACATCCATTTCCTCAATTATCATGAAATTTCTCATAATAATATAACGTTGCAAGAGAAAATCACAATGAGAAGTTGACAATAACAATAAAGCAAAGCAACTTAGAGTGTCAAACTCTTCATGATATGCCTGTTTTTAACAACTTACGGTAACATTGTATCAACTGAACAAAACAATCATTTCATTTCAAATCCATTCTTACAGTCATCTGTCTCACTTACTAACTCATGTAATAGGAAGGGGCATAAGGAATTGAGGGAAATGACTATTCAATTAACTGCATTTTTATAAGCATGCAATTTTCTAATTCAACTAAGTATGCCATACTTGGGTCCGGCAGACATTGTTGGGCAATTCTCAGCGGTACAAAACTCCGTAAGGGTGCCATAAAGCAGATTCACCTGGTTGAAGAAATCTACCGCTGCAATATGGACCAGAAAAAACTCAGATAACACTATAAAGATAAGTTTGGGAGAAACTGCAGAACAATAGGCAAGAAGAAGTTACAATAATAAACAGTTTGATGGCATACTCTCAGAAGAGCCAAAAAAAAAAGAGAGAGAGAATGAGAGTTACTATTGACAGCAAGCCACTCATTTAAATCCTCCCCAGGAGGTAGCTTTACTGCATCCCTCAGATTTCCGCTACCTAATGTGGCATCAATGTGCTCTCTAAGCTGTGCTCCCTGAAAAACAACAAACAAAATAATTGACATCATGGTTACATTTAAACCATAATACTGCATTTTCAAACCAAAACCCAGTTATAGTGTTTCTGCAGAGTCATCATAATAAATTAAAATATCTTGCTTATGCAAAGTACATTCTCTTTTTGAATCTGAACAGACCCAAATAGTCCACACTCATGCATTCACGATTTTATTCTTACTCTTTTTCGTTTTAATCATTACATATCATATCCAATTAAATATCCAATCAAAGAGATCCACAAAGTATGCTTCAATAGAAGGAACCAACCTTACTCCCTGAAGGTGCACTCTTTTTTGGGCGAAATGTTCTTTGGTTTCTGTTGCAGAAAAATTCGTCAAGGAAAAAAAATTCCATATAATGATGGAAGATAAACGATTCAAACTAGGCTTTAATTGATATTCATTAAAACTTTACACCAGTGACAGATGGACCAGGGTAATGCAAAGTTGCACACAAACCAGTCCTTCAACGTATTTTTGTAACACGAATGCATTCCTTTGAAAGTTTAATCAACTCAGATTTCTAACAATTTACAAAGGATTTTGTTGCAAGTAAGTATTTCACATATAAAGTACAGCCAGTGACTAGCATTCTCTATGTTTTAATGAAAATTTATTCATTTGCTTTATTACGTTTGATCATTTAAAGAAAAATTCACATTAAATGTTGTTGAGCCTCAGGACTCAGGAGAGATGCCTATTAATAAAGGTAATTTTTCTTTTTAAGTTTCGAACATACTGACAACATGATTAAAGCAAATTAGCAAAGGCATGACGTCGAAACTATCAGATAACTGAATCCACAATAACTCAAAAACATCATGACGATGTGAAATTTTTCATATAGAACAGGAAACAAAATCGATCACATCACAGAGAGAATCTTTCTTAGGAGGATTCATTAAATGCAGAATCAAAAGGCTAAGTTGGCGTAGGTCACACGCGAATGAAAAATCACAGTTGTTCAAACTTTAAAGCATAAATTCCCTTAAAATAAAATAAATCTGAAACATTTTTAGCTCACCTGCCTATCCCGTAGGGGCTCATGGCTCTGGTGGGGAGGATAGCGAGCGAGAGTCGAGAGAGTGTGCTCGTTGGCTTCTGCTGTGTGTTGGGTCACTGAGAAGCTTGCAAATCGAAGTTGCCAACTTTTTTTGGTTTTTTAATTATTGAGTATTTACAAAATAATCCATTAAGACACCTCTATTTGTTGCTGTCGCCCCACCCCTGGACTTATGGTATTTTCAAAACAAACCCAGGATTGCAGACGTGGCGGGATGAAGGAGGTTAATTTTCCACGGACCTAAATAGGCCGCCGGCCAGGCCAATCAGATATTTTTCCCTCAAGCAATATTAATTAATCTCATATGAAATTAGCAACAGAATGTTTTAGGAGCTGTTTGGCAACTCCTTTAACCTCACTAGACTTATGTAAAAAAACTCCTTTTATTTTTTTTAATAATACTGAATGTCATTGCTATTTAAATAGCACTAAATTACATGGATTTACCTCCTTCATCAAGATTTACCCTTAAAATAATAGGTAAAAATTAATCAAAGATACAAAAGGGTTGGACCAAACTATTTCCAAAAGCTACTCCTAGGTACTTCTACCCACGATGAAGACTGTTAGGATAATTATTATGGGCCCCTTCTTTTATAAGTGCTTTATAAGAATTGATTTAAAAAAAACAAGCTAATTATCATAAGTAATTTATGTTTGGATGGAGAGTAAAAAAAGTGACTTATTGAAAATAGAAATTACTTATATTTAGATTAAAGGTAAAAAACGTGAGTTATTAAAAATAAAAAAAGTGACTTATTTTTATAAATTACTTTTTCCCACTTATTTCAATAAATAACTTATCGACATAAGCTATTTATATTAGTAAACCCTTGCCAAACACTTCATTTAATAAAAACTACTCATTCTGGTTTTAATTATAAAGGCTCGTTGATTTTTTTGGAGAATTTTAGAAAAATTTTAAGAAAGTTAATTACATTATTTAATCATATCATATTGTATTATATTACATTATATATTAGCTAATAAGTCAAACAATATAATTTGAAGAAATGTAATTAGTTTTCTTAAAAAAAATTTAGAACTTTCTAAAAAAGTCAACAGACCTTTGTAATTAAGACCGTATGGAGTACTTATTTTTTACGGCCACACCCTCCACCACTCTCCTCAACCAGGCCTATGTCCATTACTCTTTGCAACACCCTCAGCTTTTATACCCCTGACATCTCTGCTCCCTTCTTCACTTCCATTTGCACAATCTCACTCAAAGCTCTCTCCCTTTGCTATCTATTCGATTGCTCTAGTCCGTCAGGAAGAGACGGTGGGGCACCGTCGTCGAAAGGTGGTTGGAAGACTCGTCTCGGCTTCACTTTCAATCTCTCTCGCTCACTTTCAGGCTTTCTTAGGCATAGTCATGTCAAAGATTTGTCTCTCTCTTTGCAAGAGACTTGCATGCAAGCAGTTGGGTGGTGTCATTGGGGTGTGTTGTGTGTTCTTTTTATTATTGACTTTTGCTTCATCCTAAAATATAAGAGACGTTCCTCTATTTTAATTCTTTTTTTTTAATTTTACTCTTATTTAATATCAATGTATTAATGTTTGTATTGATCATAAAAGTTATTATTCCCAATGAGAGAAGGGAGGGTAGAGGGGTAGGGGGGAGATGTGGACTTTAATAAGGGTATTATCTCTCTTATTTCATATCTCCTCATTAATAAGGGTATTTTAGTAAAAATGAGTAACAATTATGATATAGTTATTGTTCTTAACTATCACGTCGAATCAAGAGATTCCGTTAAAAGTCTTTTATATTTTGGGACAAAGGGAGTACCCTTTTAGTCCTTAATATGAGACACTTTTATGTGTTGATTTCAATCCTAAATATAAAATATATTTTTAATACTTGTAATTTTTTTTCCTAGTTTACCCCATTGATACTCTCTCAATAATAAAGGAAATGAGGGAATTAAGGAAGATAACTAAATATTTTAAAAAATACATATTATATTAAGGAAAATCTCAAAAAAAAAGGGAAATTACAATTCAGAGCAACAAAATCGGGAAATCTCAAATAAGTTTTTTTGTACTTTTTTTACATAATTCCGAAAATGCCACTAAATTTTTAACAACACGAGTATCGTCATTCACAACAAAAGTATCTCAATTAACAACATCAGCACAAACAACATAGTATAAATACATAATACCTAAATGCTTCTGGTGTTGTTAATTTAGATACTTGTGTTGTGAATTATGATATTTTTATTGTTAAAAATTCAGTTGCATTTTCATAATTACGCAAAAAAAAAGTACAAAAAGATTGATTTGAGATTTTCCGATTTCGCTGTTCTGAATTGGGATTTCTCTATTTCCCGTATCTTTTTTTAGAATTTTCGCTTATATTAACTAATTTAACTAACTTCTTTAATTTAATCAAATTAGATAAATATCTTATATATTAATCATCAAAAGATATAATATATCGGTTGGGTACATACAGAAGATGCAACAATTAGCATACAAAAATATCAGAATTGAAATAACTGTGCACCAAATACTTCCTTAATTGATGCCTCTGATCATTATGATGGGCGAGAAACTTGCTATAGTCAAAATTGTCTGCTGAGACCAATCAATTTATGATCAGTCAGCGTACCAATCAATTTTTCCAATTCTTTTGGCCACAAAACAAGGTCAACTTCTAAAATTCAACATCCCATTATTGAAGCCTAGGCTGTGGTGTCTGTAGGAGATGGAAGGAAAGTTTAATAATTGAGTGAATGGAGATATTGTTTCACAATATGCGTCTGTCATTATTGACGTGTGGCTACAAAAATTAAATTAGTTACAATACACACAACCTCATTCATTCAGACACCATTTTACTACAGGAAAAAAGATAGATTTGAAGAGACTAGCTGCAATAACATGTCCTTATTCTGTGTAAAAATTGAAGACTTTAATGAGAAGATATCAAAAGGGCGTGCTTTAAAAAATTTCTTAAGTTTTGAGTGGCATGACGTAGTTATCACTCTAAACATGTCATTCTATCTGGTTTTATAAATGGAGTTATATTGGATGTCAATTGGCATTTAAAATATTTGAATTAATTGAAATCACGGGATCCCAAATAGCTTCCTGAAATAATGCTAATTGTTTCCTCCAATCACTATGACTTGCAAGTCAGAAATGTCTGCTGTAACAGATTCCATATTTCCACATCTCTCAAACATGTTTCCTACGTAAGAAGTAGTTGATGAACTCTAAAATTAAGATTTTAAACAAACAAACAATTATGTATTTGTTCTTCAAAATTATCTTCTTACTTCGCATTTGCTATTCCAATGCAGAATCCCAAGAGCCCTTGGGTCAGTTTTGCAATGAAAACACAAACATAACCAATGGCAGCAAATTATCTGCTAACATTGACAAAGTTTTAGCAGAACTAGTCCCTGAAACTCCCTCAACTGGCTTTGCTTCCACCTCATTCGGTAATGGACAAGACCAAGTTTATGGTCTGTCTCAATGCAGGCAAGATGTGAGCAAAGAAGACTGCTCTATTTGCATAGAAGACGCTGCAAAACAAGTTAGAAAGAGATGTCCAAACCAAGCTGATGCAAGAATTTGGTATGATTACTGTTTTTTAAGGTATAGTAATGAGAATTTCATAGGAAAAGTTGATACATCTTTTGGTATAATCTATTGGAACCTTGGGAATGTGAGTGATCCTGAAGCTTTCAATAAGGAATTGGGATCTCTGATGGATGAGATTAAATCAGAAGCTGTTATGGCAAAAAACAAAGGGCTTGGGAAAGGGAAGGCAAAGTTGTCTTCTTTTGTGACACTTTATGCTTTGGTTCAATGTACAGGAGACTTGTCTGATGTATCTTGTGCTCAGTGTTTGGCTATTGCAGAAGAGAGCAACTTCAACAAATTATGCAGCAATCGTAAAGGGTGTAGAGTTTTGTATAGTTCTTGTTATGTTCGATATGAGCTCTATCCTTTTTTCTTCCCTCTTGATTCTAACACCACAAAAGGCAACAACACTAAGATGGATATTGTTTATCCATGAATGTTTCAGTATCACTTTTCAGCCACCTTGTTATTTTATCAGTTCAGCATGAAAATATTGACAATCTCTAAAATATATGCAGAAATTGTTGTGGGTTAAGTTATGTAGTTTCAGCATGAAAATCTTCTCAGAAAGTATTGTTCTGTCAGATTCTGAGAGCATCAGTCCAAATGGTTATATATGTCATAGTGAAAGCTAATTCCACTTATCTTTACCACCATATTAATGAAGTATTTTCAACACATATGAAGGTTCAATAGAAACATTACTTTACTTAGCATATAAGTCAGCATAGAATTGTTTTTAATTTTAAATCTAGAATTTGATTTGTGCCATATGTTTAATAGATATTCAGACAAGGAAAACAGAACATAATAAAGGAATTAATAATTTAATCGTTATTGCTTTCAACTTCTAACATATTCTTATAATGAGAAAAGAACTAATCGTCTTCCACAATACAGTGAATCCTTCGACAATAATTTCAAAGAAAAACATCGTAAAAATGTCCAATGGTAAAAAAACTTCTATTTTTCATGAATAAAAAGCATATATTTTTTTTATATTTCTTATGACATAACAAATTTTTATGGACTATATGTTCCATATAATTGCCTGAAAACCAGAGGTCACTTTTAGCCATTTAAATTTAGTATCTGTTTTAGTCAATTCTGCTCAACTAGTTGGATGTATATGCATTGGAAAAAAACATATATGAAGGTCAAGTGTTTGTAAAATGAAAGGCTGCAAGCAAAAGTTAATCTTGAGCAGAATAGGAGTTCTAGAAAACTAGAAGCACTCCAGTTAAAAATCAAAATGTGAAACTGTTGGACATAAAAAGCTGTACCTTAAGATGAAAAGAATGAAGAATTATAACTGCCATGCATCAAAAAGTATCTTTTGCTCACTCTTCACTCCCCGTTCCTCTCTAGAATCTTTCCTTTAAAAGTAAAGCTTTGATGATGCCAGAGGGTTTAGCACTCGGTTGTTTAAGGTCCCAAAATTGATGTCTTCAAGTGTGATTGTAAAAAAGAAATAGTTGCTGTAGACGTGTCGCCAATGATGAGATGCTTAAGAGAGGTGAGATTTTGCATCCAATCCTCTGGCAAATATTCAATATCGTTTATCTTGAATGCTTAAAGATTGGAGCATCGAAAGAGGTGGACATAATTCTTGTGTTGCAGATGCTTAGTTGTGCTCACTTCTACCGTGTCTATCAATGGTTTCATGCGACACTCCCTCAAAACCAAGCCCTCCATGAGACTTGGAAATCTAAGCATGCAACTCAAATTAAGACAATCCTGAATTATTAAATATGAAAGATGAGGACATGGAGGCAGTGAATTGGGTCCGCTGCCATCCCTTCAATTTTGAATTCCTCTGAAATTGTAATTTCTTCAAAGATGAGAAGAAGCTTGTTCTACGTTCAACCATCAATGAGGAACATTTCTCATACTTTATGTACTTCAACTTAGTTAAATTTCATAACTGAAGTGTTTGGAGAGAAACCAGTGCTTCCAAAGCTGGTAAGCAAGTATTCCAAGCCGTAGAGATATTTAATTCAACAAGATTTTCAAATGAAGAAGGCCAACCCAAAGAGGCATAAGAATGGTACCATGATGCTGAAAATTTAAGTGTTAGTTGTTTCAAATTTAAATGAGAATGAATGTTTTTCAACCCAACCTGCACCACATCAAACTCAACAAATTCCATGACATGAAGATGGCGCAAGTTGACGAACTTCATTAAATCCATAGAAACTTGATGATAACATCTAATGAGTTTTAGAGTTTGCAAATTGACCAGATTGCTTAGACCATGTGGTAAGGGTGTGTTTGGATTAAAGATTG
>JBAGKO010042525.1:0-10149 GCA_037177275.1 Acacia concinna | reverse complement strand
CAATTTAAGGCAGTTAGAAAGAAACAAAAGCCTAAGGAGGCAACAGTCAGAGGCTGCATTTACTTTTTGTTGGTACGTGTTTTTTCATTTCCAACTAATCATTAAAGTGGCTTCCACCAGTGGATGGCTAATGTGTCTTATTTATCCTTATAGATCTACTTCCTTCAATTTCACGCACTAGAAAAAGTTTATTAGACTCCATAAGAAGCACTTCAACGTTGGAATGATGATGTGTTGAAGGCAACACTTACGATTGAAAGGAGAAGCTACCATGGCATTCTATTTACTCCCGCCATCCAGCCATCAACGTCTACATCAGAGAGACCTGCAGTATTATCATTCAAAGACCCAATGAGTAGTATGACTGGACAATTATTTATTACCTTTGTAAGAATATGTGTGTTGTGACACTTTGTACTATACAGGCAATAAAAGAGTTGTATATAAAACTTGATACTGAGGTCAATGCAGCGATGGGTGCAGCAAGGTCAATGATACAATTATTCATGACCAATGAGTTGAAGGAGCTAGAAAAGAAAAGGATTCACAGAGTAGCAGACATGGATGAAGAAGGTGAAGATGAGAATGAAACGACTGATACAGAACCAAAAGGTGGTGGTGGACTTGGAAGTGATGACAACAATGAGAAGACTGAAACAGAAACAGATGGTACAGCTGCAACGGGAGGTGAAGATAAGATAGATGTTAGTGAAAGGGAAGGACAATCTAGAAATGAAGATGATGACATAGTTGAAGATGAGATAGAGCACACTGGGACGGAAGAAGATGACAGAGGTGATGAAGATGAGGATGTGAGACATGAGGGTGACAAAAAGGAAGACCAGGGTGATGGACATGATTTGGGACACCAAGAACCAAGGGCGAGAGAAAATCAGAAGGGAAAAAGGCGAAGACATGATGTCCAAGTACCTAGCAGAAGGTCTAAGTGAGTGAAGAGGACAGTAGAGTGTAAGTTTCCATTCATTGTTTGCAATTACATAATTATATGTCAATGTCTGTGTTCACAATACTAAACGTCATGTTATGAACCTTCTATGTGTAGGGTTTCAGTTCAAATGTATGACCACCACACAACACGGTGGGAGCTAAAGGAATTGGGGCCTAGAAAGTGGGTTAGCAACAGGGTAGGTCTACATCTTATTGTTTAATGACCGTGCGCTTTGTTACTCATGACAATTACTTATTTTTCCATGTGGGTGCAGATAGTCAGTCTCATTGCTCATGTAGTCAATGGTGACCAAAGATCACTCGGTGCACTGGTGAAGAGACACATATTTGATTCTGATTTCATGATCAAGATTCTACATGACAAGACGCGATGGAACGTTGACTATTTCTCCAACCAGATATTGCCATATCACTTAGGGTACAATCTGGCAAACTGTGATTATGTACTAGGACCATACTTGTTTGCAAGTCATTGGTTTTGCTTTGTAATTGAACCAAAGACGCTGAAGGTCCATGTCTTGGATTCATTAGGAGGAGGGGAGGAAAAAAATGCAGTCACTAAGGGAAGGCAGAAGAAAACTAGTGGCTAATTCAGGGGACAACTCATGATGGCTCAAACATTCGTAGGCTCTAGCCCTATTTTTGGTGTTGTTTTTGTTTTCTTAAATGGTATATTGTTGAGTAACATTTCCTGTGTTTTATTGTAATAGAAAGAAAGGTTCATTGAGATTGTGAAGGTGGTAAACCCCAAACTGGACAAAACATGGGGCAGCGATCCCAATTTTGACATTGCATTCTCGCAAGTACCAACACAATACAATACGTGAGCTGCTTTCAATTATATATGTCAGTCAATGCATCATAGTTAAAATATTTTAATTGTTTCTGATGGAATCAATGTGTTGGTAATCATGATTGTGGCCTTCATGTCATTAACCACATGATGAATTGGCCATACAAGATAGTGCCTGAATATACAGAGGTAGCAGCATGTTGGTTTACTTCTTTACATAAGTATGAGTTTGTTCAACCGACCAGGAAGTAAAATTTATTGTAGGAAATCATTGATCAGTTCAGGGTTGACTTGCTATGGTGGCTGGCATTACATGAAAAGAATGAAGCATGGAATACCATAGTTGAGGTGCTTGACAAAACCAAAGGACAAAAGAGGAGAAGCAAATGACAATTTAGCTTGTGTTAACCTTTTATTGGTTCTAATTTGGACTATAACTGAGCTTCTGTTTTGTACTAGTTATTCCAACCTTAAACTTGGGCTTATAGGTTGTTTCTCATACAAATGACAATGTAGCACAACTTCAATAAATATATGATGTTCAACATTGTTCTAACCTAATACATATCAATGCTAACATATGAATATGTTACTTATATATTGTGGTTAATGCAACCCCATATTAGTTGTCATGCATTATCATGAATTCATAACAATCCAGGCACTTATGACCATGAAACAAATCGTCATGAACGACTAAAAATTGAACATGAACAATTGACACTGTTACAACGGGTGTAAAACTTTATGTGCATGTGGTTATTTTCCTTGAACAAGCAAATATCCATTATAGACCAATAAAACTATGTCTTAAACAAGTGTCATTCCGAGAAGGGGCCACTAAAAAGACTTATGGTCATTTTCAGTGAAAATACAAGAAGGCATAATGAAGATGTTAATGTCAGTCATCAACACATTGAAATATATGATGGACGGGTTTGAGGTGACCCAGATCACTAACAGCAGGTCATTTCTCTTTAACATGGAGAAAGGCATTATGACCAAGTTAATGTCAATCATAAACACATTGAAATTCTTACGACGGGTTCCAGGTGACCCAGATCACTAACAGCAGGTCATTTCCCGTGAACATGGAGAAAGGCATTATGACCAAGTTAATGTCAGTCATGAACACATTGAAATTCTTATGATGGGTTCCAGGTTAGAAGCTTAACATATGGTCATTTACCTGAACATGTGGTCCTTTTTTCGTGAACATGGAAAAAGGTCTTCAGAACAAGTAAATTGCAGTCATAAACACATGACATTTTTACGATGGGTTCAAGTTACAAAAGGGTGTTAGTATGCCTCATGGACATATATATGGCCTGGATGAACATGCAAAATACATGTATAAATATGAAATAAACTTTGTCAGCAAGTTAACACCATATCAGAACAAGAGGATAACTTCCACTAAGTGTTTGACCATTTACAATATATTACACTTGCAAGTAATTTCATATGGGTACTTGGGACACCCTTACACCAAGTACCACATTGAAATTCATATGAAAAACAAAAGGTTACCAAAATGATAGACAATTGACAAAACAAGCTTCTTTCCCACCATTCCAAAAAATTGACTTAATGGGATATACATATCTACACATTGAAGAAGCTTGCTATCCATATAAAAACTATAGACCTAGACTACATGTACAATCAAAATAAGCCAGAAGCAGAATATACACAAGAAAGCTTCTGTGACAACTAACAAAAAGTTGTATGTTCTGTCATTTGATCAGGATGGATTGGGGTTCCTGCAAGTCTTCTTTGTATGACTCGCCTGACCACATCTTGAGTAATGATACACAAGTTTGTCTTGAAATTGTGATTCAATCCTATGGACTCGTGGTATGCTTAGAGCACGAGAGGTGAATGGTGGATGCAGCAAGGTAGTTGATGAGTAATCATCATAACTGAGTGCATCTAGTTTGGGGATGTCATATGTCTCAATTGGAATCATTGGCCTTCTATAAATTTTTTCTTGTGCAGCCACTAAGAAGCAATCATCAACATACGCATAGATATTTTCGTGAATTGACTTAATTGCAGCACATGCGTGTGGGCAGGGCAAACCAAAAAAATCCCACGCTTTACAAGAGCATTCACGTAGTGTCAAATTCACACATATATCCCCTTCCTCAGTTCTGACCCTAAAAGTATTAAAACCATAATACTCCACGTTAATTTTTTTAGATCTTGCGACATTCATGGCCAATTTAGACTCTATATTTGGGCCGACCCCATTCCTCCAACTACTCATGGCCAATTTGCTGTTACGCATCTTTCTTGCTAATTTTTCCATGTGCTCATGAATCAAGATAGCAATGTTATGCCTTCTCTCTTTCACAAGCCAAGTGTTAAAAGACTCGGCTAAATTTGTCGTTATATTGTCCCACCTCTTGTAAGGGAACTTACTTTGTGCCCAACGATCGATATCACCTTTGGTTCGAAGCCATTAAGCTAACTCGTAGTTAAATTGCTCTAAATTAGACATGGCTTCATTAAATTCATTTGCCCTTCTTGCATAAGCAACTACATCAAGGTATTTCAATGGAATTCCTTTGGTTTGTTTACTACTCCTTTTATTCCCACTTGTAATTTTCACGAACTCAGTGGAATAGTTCTCTTTCATATGTCAATAGCAATAGGCATGTCGATCAAAACCAAAAATTGCTGCCACTGCTTCAATAATTGCATTATGTCTATCCGACACTATTGTCAACTCTAAAGATCATGTTATATCCTTGATATTTTGTAAGAACTAAGACCAATCATTAAATGTCTCCCCACCTACAATGGCGTATGCAAAAAGGAATAACTCATTGTCTACATTATATGCTCGGGCTCCCAACAAAGTACTTTTATATGGAAAACTCAAATGACAGTCATCCACATAAAGTATAGGTCTGGCACCTTCAAGAAATCCTTTAACACATCAATCATAGGTAATAAATAGACATTTGAATCTGTTGTTCATTGATCCAACCCATTTTTCCACCGTATGTTCATCGGTCTCCTTTAACCTGTCACAAATCCAAGGTATGAGCATGTAGGAGTCCTCTGGACGACCATGAATCTAAACCAAAGCCCTCTCTTTCACCTTATATGCTTGTTGATAGTTCAGGCTAACACCATACTCTCTTTCAAGGTCTAATCGTATTTCATTTGGAGCTTTGTCTATAGTTGACCTCAACTCATCCATTATAACTGTTGACGTCAGTATGCACCCCTTATTGTGGGGGACAACTAAGTTGTCTTGGGCATAATGAATGTGTTCACTCTCAGATTTTCTGACTGATAGGAATGAATTATTTTTATCCACCCTGTATGAAGCTATATTCCATGGACAACCATCCACCGCACACTTCACAATAATTTTATCCTTTCCGTTCTTTATGAATCAATAGGCAAACTTGTGTGCAAGGCTGTATTTATACAATGCTTGTCTAAATTCCACAGCGTCACAAAATGTTTGGCACCTATCGACAAATACTTCCTTCCACTTTGGCGAATTCAGTACAGGTATGCGTGTTGCCAAACTCTCAATGCCTAAACTTTGTGTGTGCACATCTTCTTGAGAACTTCTTGGTCTAATTGGTGTTGAAATAGATTATATAGGTGAAGGCAAGTTTCTTGTCTCAATATCCCAGATAAGAGGGGTTAAGGACCTTGCAGAATAATTTCCCCCAAAATCATCAATCCTACATTCACAACAAAATTCAATAAGTTACAAGTTAATCTCACTTTAAAAAATATCAACATGTTTCATATTACATTCACATAAGTTAATTTAATTTAATGTTAAACTATCTTCTTAAAATCTTACCCTTGTGGATTGTCTAACGGTGTTGTCTCATAGTTGCCTCTCTTATTGTTACAAACATACACATGACTACTACTGCTATTGTACTCAATCAGTTGGTCAACTCCAACATCATCCATAAGATCAAGTGGTGTATCAGGGTCAAATCTAAATGTATACTTCATGTTGGAAATAGTATTACCACAACACAATTCTGTTGCTACCAATCTTTTCATTTCTTCATAACCCATCCCTTTGTAATCAACCTCCCACTTACAATACCCCCTAATATTCAACTTTTCCACCTAGGGTGTTCACATAATGTCCTCCCACATGGAAGATGCAAAATACTTGCTTCCTTGAACTACTAGCCATATCTCCTGTTGCACAACATTGATATGTAAACATCATTCAGTTAACATTTCATTGCATTATAACACAAAAACAAAGCACTTCAACATCTATGCTTTCCAAGTGTTTAACTCATGCTAAACAAGTGGAAGTGTTATTTCGACAACTTAAACTTATGGTTTCCCAAGCAACTAAAACTTAACGGAGTCTAGCTTTCAAGTGTATAACTTCATACACTAGTACATGTGTTGTTTGAACAATATAAACTTATAGTTTTACAAGCAAGTAAACCAACTTCAAGAAGTCCGATTTTCCAGTTTTTAACTTGTTATAAACAAGTGCAAGTATCGTTTGAACAAGATCAAGTTATGCTTTGCCAAACAAATACAACTACTTTAGCAACTCCGATATTCACGTGTTCATTCTCATCATAAACAGGACACAATGTTATTTTAACAAGATCATCTTATGGTTTGACCAAACATATGAAACTTCAGCATGCCCTATTTTCATGTGTTTTACTCATCATAAACAAAGGGAAGTGTTGTTAAACAAGATCAAGTTACGGTTTGCCACGCATATAAAACAACTTAATCATGCCTGAATTTACAGTGTTTAACCCACCATAAACAAGCTAAACTATTATTTAAACAACATTAGGCTTTCGTTTGACACCAAATAAAACTACTTCAGCAACTCCAACATCCAAGTGTTTCTCTCAGCGTTTAAACAAGTGGAACTCTTATTTCCCCAACATCAACTTAAGGTTTCACAATCAAATAAAACAAGTTCACTCGTTAAACTTACCAGACTACTTGCATGAACCCATTACAAGGAGACTCCAACTTCAACAATGACCTTATGCAGATACCCACATTCGAATGGAACACAGATACCGATTAACGACTCATATTCGAATGCAACAACATATGCTCCAACTTCAACAGCTTATATTCAAATGGAAAGCAGATACCCATTAAAAACTGACGACATCACTTGCCATGGACACAACATACAATCATAAAACTTCATACTTGCCTCATTCTTCGACTACATTCACTCCGTCATTCGTTTACCCTCCCTCAATTTCAGGTCTGGCGTGGAATGGCTGCTCTACTTTTCCTTTACTTCTCTTCGTGTGCATTGGTGTGACAGTGTGAAGAAGCTTTTCTGAAGTCAGGCCATTCGTGCGTGAGTGTGCTTCTTCTGTGTCATTTAACCCATTTCAGTGACTTTAAGACAAAGGTAGGAAGGACATTTTACACAAAGAATTAATCTCACTGCCACCCCTTGGGACTGATCTAAGAATTCATAAAGTTTTGAGGCTGTTTTTACATTAATTCTCTTATTTGGTCTCTATATGAAATTCCCCCTTTTGCATTTTTATTTGCAACGTGGGTTGGTTTAGAAAGGCCCAAAGTTCCTGAAACTACATGATGTACTCTTTTCCCCAAATGAGTCGTGGCTTTTAATTTGTGATGGGCTTTTATTTGCATCTGGAAGTGGGATCACGAGGCCTATCTCCATTGGATTTGGAGAGGGCCCATTGACAAGGTCAATGTCCACTTCGGTTGACTTCATGGAAGGGTGAGTAAACGCAGTGATGAAACCAAGGTACCATCAAATCCCTTGTTAGAAGTACACTACAAATCTTATTCTCCATTTAATTTATGCTTAATTTTCCCATTCTTTTCCTGAACCACTTTTTCTCTCTCCTGCAAATGAGAAGAAATCAAGTCTCAATTTTTGGCATTCTTTCCTTTCAAAAGACGCAACTCGAGGAAGCATATCTTGTCTTTCATCTTTTCTTTCATCGTGAAGATTAACCAAAGTTGCAAATCGAGAAGGTTGAGATTTGACCCTCAAGCTAACAGTTGAATGGGAATTTGAAGTTGAATTTTTGAGAGTGGACCTTGAACTGGTCTTCCTCGATCTGTGAGACGTTTGAGTACAATGGACAATCATCCATGGACCAAACTCCTCACCTATAGGAGGCGGAGGCTGTCCCTGAGATGATGGCGTCGAGGGGACCTGAGAGGCATTTTCCAAAGAGGAAGGGAGTCCATCGACTACAGATGAAGATGAAGGAACTTTTATGTGGCAATTCAATTTCCTATGATCGTAAATACCACAACCAAAATAGATCTTACACAAACCTTCATACTCAATGTTATAAAGGGCTGAAGCAATAAATATTCTAGGAACCATTTTTATTTGAAGATCTAGTTCCACACAAATTCTTGCAAATTTCCCTCTCTCTCCAACAGCGAGTTACCTTCTTTGTCTGCGTTGAGGGTATGCATATCAACTTTGAGAGTTTTACCAATCAAGTTATAATGATAATTGTCATTTTAAAATAAAGTTTACTATGTCCGTACTTAATTATATTTTCTTTTTTTGAACAATAGTTCAATATGTTTTCTAACCATTAAGATTTTTATACCATTATTTTTTTTGTAAATAATATTAGCATTAAAGTACTAAAATCACTTAAAATACATTAATATTTGTGTTAATATAAGATCTGTAACAGATTCTCAGTGTGTTTGGAATAACGGTGGGAAAAATGACATATTTGCAATCGGACTTTTGTAAAAGTCAAATTGGGTGAAAGTCAAATTGTATGATGTGATTTGTGTTTGGAATGGTTGTAGCAAAAATTATTTATGTAAAGTGAAACTTGTTTGATTGATATGTTCAAAAATAACTTTTGATGGGAAATGATTAAAAATGACATGAATCTTATAAAGGAAGTAAAATACATTACTTAATTATATCATATGTTGTGTTTTATTATATTATTTATTACTTCATAAGTCAAATAAAATATATTGAAGAAAAACGATAATTTTAATGCTTTAAAGTAATATAATTAGCATTTTTAAGATTTTTCAAAAAATTAATTGGATCTTATAATTAGGATCATATGGACTTTAATACATGTTATATTTATAAATTAAACATTGCCACACATGTGAGCAAGCTTTGGGCAAAAAAAAAAAAACAGCAAAAGCAATCAAACCCAGAAGCAACTCAAAGTTGCTTCTTATAAGTTCAATTGCCTTAAAGCATGTTTGGAGTGATGTCTCCTTGGTGAAATTGGACGATTGTTTGCTCCAATCGTCACATTTGAAAAATAATAAAAATAAAAAAGTTGATGTTTGAATGGCCAGATTGGTTAAACTTGAGATTTGGCCAAATCGTACAATTTGGGATAACCACCAATTTGGTGCTTTTCCTCCTATTTCAATGGTGATGATTTAGGGCAATTTTTTTAAAAAAATTTTCTGTTATAATTTATTTCTTCTGGTCTTAATTATAATAGTTAGTTGATTTTTAAAGAATATCTTATTTTAAAGTATTAAAATTTTGATCTATTTTTCAATATAATTTGTTTGACTTATGAACTAATATATAATATGATAAAATACAGCATATGATATAATTAAGTAACCTATTTTGCCTCAATAACTTCTCTAAAAAATTTAATTGGGTCTTATAATTAGGACTGGAGATAGTATGAATATCACACTATATTTATATGTAATAAGATTCCCTTCGATCCTAAAAATTTAATTGGGTCTTATAAATAAGACTGGAGGTAATATAATATCACACTATATTTACATGTAATAAGATTCCCTTCAATCCTAATTATAAGACCTAGTTGAATTTTTTTGAGAGAGTAAGGAAGCCAAAAGAATCAACTATGTCTTATAATTAGAACCATAGGTAGTATAAATATCACACTATAGTTACATGTAATAAGACTCCCTTCGATCCTAATTATAAGACCCAGTTGATTTTTCTTTTAGAGAGATTAAGGAAGCCAAAAGAGTCAATTAGGTCTTATAATTAAGACAGGAGATAGTATAAATATCATACTATATTTATATGTAACAAGACTCCCTCCGGTCCTAATTATAAGGCCTAGTTAATTTTTTTGAGAGATTAAGGAAGCTACAAAAGTCAAGCAGGTCTTATAATTAGGACTGGAGTAGTATAAGTATTACAATATATTTATATGTAATAAGACTCCCACCGATCCTAATTATAAGACCGAGTGGTCTTTCTTTATGTCCCTCTTTATATGGATTTTTATTCATTTAACCATGTTATTAATTTTATGCTTTTTAGGTTTATTGTTTGTTTACTTTTAGGAAACTCTTTTTTAAAGTGAAAAAAACCCTTCTTTTTATAACTCATAAGAAACTTTGGATGGCAT
>JBAGKO010042485.1:0-10150 GCA_037177275.1 Acacia concinna | reverse complement strand
TGTATGTTCAATGCCGTAAGATATTTTTTAATGCATCCAACTCCTCAAATTTCTAAGACACAAAATATTTTAAGGTGTTGGATGCACTAAAAAATATTTTAAAATACTAAATACACATGAGAAAATACTTCCTCGTGTTAGATGTGGTTTAAGTCCTTAACCCACAATTCAAATTCAATCATTATCCTCTTCCGACTTTAAATTATGGTGTGAAAAATTCCATAAGCTTATTAATTAAGAATGGAGAGATCATTATTTATCCAAAAAAAGAATGGAGATATCATTCTTTTAAAGGACATTATCATTTTTTATCAATAACATGTAGTACAGGATACAATATGCTCTACACTATGGATATACAGAGCATTCTTTACAAATTGTTAAGGAAATTTAAGGGAAGATTTCATTTACAACGCTTCATTCTCGCGATCATACAGAAGATAGAAGTATTTCTTAGGGTATGTTTGGCTCAATAGAGGAAATGGGAAGAAAAGTTTTAGAATGATTTTGTTTTACCTTACTTAAATAAATAAAAAGGAGGGGATGAGAGGAATTTTAATAATGTATAAAAAGATAATCAACAACATAAGAATATAATTAATAGAAAATAAACTAAACACTAATCAATGTAAAATTTTTTGAAGTGTAGCATATATATAGAGGAGAATTAATATTTGTCATATAACAATAAAATTTGGGTTAAGGGGCAGATTTGGCAAAGAACTATTTCGCCACGAGCATCCAACACAATTAACTATTTTGGAGTACAAAAATAGAATGAACAACTTTTTTTGGGGGACAAAAATGGCAAGATCGTTAAATACACTTAACAGCTGTTAAGTGTGGGTCCAGCTGTCTATTATTTTAATATATTTTTAAAAAGTTAATGTGCAAATTTAACAACTAACTATTTTTTTGAAAGCACCAAAGACAATTATGTTTCGTAAGAATATTTAGGCAAATAAGAGCATTTATATTAACACCTTATTTTATTCTTTTTATAAGATTATTTATAAGATAAATATAAGTGTTTACATTACATCTAAAGGGATTTAAAAGAAACTGGGAAGTTAAAAAATTTTAGATATTCACATATATATATATTTCCATTGATAAAATTTGATTTTATTTTGATCAAAAGAGTGCAATAAATTTTTTTTACAAGAAAATTATGTTAACAAAAAAATTATTTAAATCCCTTTAAAATAAATATAGATATTCAGGGATTTAAAAGACTTATATATATTTACAAAATAAATATAGATATCTAGGAATGTAAAAGAAAAATATATATATTCACAAAACAAATATAGATATTCAAAGATTTAGAAGACAAATATATATAAATATTTATAAAATAAATAAAGGGATTCAAAAGAATTTAGGGATTTAAATAATTTTGGTTTTTAATATATTTGTCTTGTAACAAAATTTTTATGTTACCCTTTTAGTCAAAATAAAATCAAGTTTTGTCAATTAAAAGATAAATATGGTCATCTACAAGATAAATATATGAATGTCCAAAAAATTTTAACTTCCTTCATTCTTTTAAATCCCTTTAGTTATAATGTAAACATTCATATTTATCTTCTAAATGATTTTATAAAAAGAATAAATTAAGGCGTTAATATAAATGCTCTTATAGAAATGCTCATATTTGTCTAAATGCTCTTACGAAAAATAATTGTCTTTGGTGCTCCCAAAAAAATAGTTTGTTGCTAAATTTGTACCTTAATCTTTTAAAAATATATTATCATTAATAATTATGTTGGTCATAAAAGTTTTATTCTAAAGGAGAGATGAGGGGGCAGGGGTAGAGAGAGTGGTGGATTGTAATATTCTCTCTTTTATTCTATATCTCATCATTAATAAGGATATTTTAGTAAAAAATTCTAACATACTCATTGTTTTTAATAGTTACTTCAAAGCATGGATTAAACATCTCTTATATTTTGGGACAGAGGGAGTAGCTCTTAGACTATTGTCTCACTATATTTGTAAGGAAAAGTGAAAAGATCGTGTTTAATCATATTTATAATTATAAGTCATATCATTATTATTTTTATATGAATATCGAAGTTTATCTTTTCACTTAGTGAGATTAAATTTTTGTTGTTGTTGTTGCATAGAAGTTTACCTTTTATTTATTATTGTGTAAATTTTGTAGCATTAGGATAAAGTATAGGAAAAATTTCAATTAAATACCTTTTGAAATTGTAAAACCCCAAAAAAGTCTGTTAACGTTTCAAAAAGATACTAAGGTATTATAGATTAAATTGAGTTTTTCAAATTGACTGATGTTAACAATGATCAACACGAACTAACGAATCACATTATAGGAATTGCAAATCACATTATGAGTCTTGCGAATTTCGTTATTGTTCACGTCAATGGCAAATATCCCTCTCTCTTTTGTCACTCTACATCAATTAGTGTCAGTGTCAGATGAACAGTGCTACCAAGGGAAAGAGAGAGACGGTGATCGACATAAAACTAGCGAATCCTATTATGAAACTTGTGAATCCCATTACGAGTCTTATGAAATTCTGCTATTGTTCGCATTAGCTAATTTGAAAAACTCAATTTGATCCATGATACCTTAGTGTCTTTTTAAAACGTTAATAGATTTTTTTAGGTTTTACAATTTCAAAAGGTATTAAAATAAAATTTTTCCTAAAGTATATATGCTTTGTACAATTAAAAAAACGATAAAGTGTACGTTAAATTACAAGAGTTTTCATCCTTATTTTTGAGTTTGAGAGTGTAATCCCGCATATTGGATGTAATAATCTTTAATTATAAAATGCATACTTAAACATATGAACGAGTCTTTCACATCAATATTACACGTAATCTCCTCTCATGAAATCAAATTAAACGGGTCATATATATTACCTAGTGATATAAAATCACATTGATAATGTTGAACTTAGAAACACAATAGCCATCATCTGATCTTTTTTTTATTAAAAAAAAACTACTCTGGTTCTTATTAAAAAAAAATGTTTTGGGAGTTAATCTTCATCCTAAATATGAGAAATAATTATCATATTTATCAATCTTTTTTTAATTTGCCTTTATTGATATTCCTCCAATAATAATAAAAATCAAAATGGGATGTGAGAATTAAAGAAGATTATAGCATATTTCAGAATATATGTGTTATATTAACTAGCTCAATTAATATTTTTAATTTAATTAAATCAAATAAATATATCTTACACTGAGAACTGAAGAAGTAATACTATACTAAAAACCATTGTCTCCAAACGTCAATACAAAACCAATAAACGAAAGAATAGTGCTAAATCCTCTCTCTCTCTCACACACACACACACAAACACAAGCACAAGCACAAGCACACCTCTGACTCAACCAAAACACATTTAGAATTAGTTTAAGTTTGTTTGCTAGGAATTCTGAATTATCATAATCGACCAGTGAAATCACCACAAATAATTTTTTTTTGGCATCACAACATCAAGTTAATTAAAATTTCAGCAGCACCTTACATGAGAATCAGTTCAACATATGAATCAGTTCAGCATCGCAATACAGTGCCTATTCAAACAGCAATCAACTAAAGAAAGGTAACAACAAAACTATTAAAAAATCCAATTCTTTAGCTTGGATCCTAACCAACGAAGAAGGGGTGTCAATACCCACTCTTTCAAGCTCTTCTTCATAACCGCTATCCGAGCACACCAGTTGACAGCTTGGTTAAATCTTCTTAGGATCCACTTAGGGATAAATACCCTTAAAGCTTTATCAAGATTTCAAATTTCCTTTATTAGGCTGATGCACTCCCATTCTGGGCATATTATTTCTTTCTTAACAATCTGCACTAGTAAAAGACAGTTCACTTCCACAATCAGAGCATTAAAACCATTGTTAATACACCATCTCAATCCCGTTAGCATAGTTTTACTCTCAGCCTTGAAAGAAGTTGTTGCCTCCACTGATTCACCTACTAAACAGATTGTTTCCCCTGTTTTACCTCTTCCTACAATCCTAATGCCAGCAACATTCTTCCCAACCACAAAAGCCCCGTCACAATCTATTTTAACCTCTCGACAATCAGGGATTCCTTCCATTTTCACCTTCCCTTCTTTCAAGCCATTATCATTTACCCTCATTTCCTGGCTATTCCACCCACTTATCTGCCAGTATGTTTCTTCTAGATCTATAGTCACTAGTACTATCACCATTGGTTCAAAAACTTTCCCCTCAAAAATATTTGTACAATGTGTTTTCTAGAGTTGCCACAAAATACATGCAATTAGTGCCTTAGATTTATCTACACAATCCGCATCATTCAATAATTTATCCAACATGTAATCCATTCTAGTTATATTTTTGGCATCAATTCTCAGTACTATAGAACACCCAAGCCAACCAGCCTTAGCTCCATTGAACAAACACATATCACAACCAATGTTTCCTATCAAATTAATTTGAATATACTAAGGAGGAACCCATCTCAAATCATCCACAATTTTTCCACGAGGGAAATCATAACAGAGCCAAAGAAATACTCTAATGAATTTAGTCAAATAATCAGAAGATTGAATTAATTCAGTCTAAATCCATTCTCCCATATCCCTATAAAACCAATTCATATTTATATAAGCTAAAGTGTAGGAAAGATGAACATTATACCATAGAGAAGCCATCAAGCTGGAGAACAGTTGATTTCGTTTCCCTTACTTGCCGATGCTCATTATCTCTGTTCCAAGTACTTCGCTGCCTTCCTCATTGCTTGTTCCAGCTCTCATCAATCGCACTTGTGGAAGAAGCCATCGAGGATTTACTGCAGCCTTTCGATTGTAGTTGCATTGATCATCTTTCGGAGAAATCGCACCCATGCTCTTCGATTGATTCCTCTGTTTTCCGAAACTCTCCAATGAATTGACCCGAGGATGCGATTTCGGCAGGATCTCCATATCCAACCTCCAATTCTTGCCGAAGATCTGTCTCTTGTTCCACCAATATCCTTTACTCCTCCACCATCCTCAGATATGAAACTCTCCCATCGACTTTCTCTATACCAAGAAATCCCTAACACACACACCCAAACTAACCACACAATCTCGCCACCAGGCCGACAGCGAAAGAACGATACTGGATGCATCCATTCTCCCATAGAAAAAACCCTCTGATAGAGGGAAGGGTTAGAAACCCTAGCAGACCGCCCTCTGCAAATCCCTTCGTCTATTCATAGGTTCAATTTTGGAATTTTTTACTACAAATAATTTGTTTTTATCCCATTTAGAATTAACAGTCGGATTGTTTTCACTTTTCACTTTTCATTGTGACTGGTCAAGAGATGATGAGGCTGCTTAATCCAATCATAAATACCGTCCAGAAACATCAGTAATCTAATCATAATTTGAATATGCTCAATCCAATTATAATTTAATTAAAATAAAGAAAAGGATATGATTAAGATATGTTCAGCACGTGAAGTAATTTTTTCTACTACATTTAACACCTTACAATATTTTGTGATGCATCTAACACTCAAAAGTATTTTTTAAATTTATTCCTTAACTTCAAAAAAATTTTTAGGAGTTTATATATATATATATATTGATCTCAATGTAGATATTAATAATTATTTTTTCTTGACTTTTCTGAAATTTATCTTAAAAAATAGCACCTATACATGCGTGTGTACATTTTTTTTAGGCCAATTCATCATTTTATTATGAATCTAAGAATTAAAGCGTTTAGGTAGTAGTCAATATGTAATTCCAATTCATTTTCTGTTTATTCGCTTCTTTGCTTTTCCTTTGCCTTTTGCATTTCCATATAAATGAAGACAAAAAGACTTTATTACAAAATATATAGATCACTTAACACCGTCAACACAGCATTGATCCCCCATGCATCCTCCATCTGAAAATTCCTCCATTATGGCAACATTACTACTATTTATAACTTTCTGGGTGAAGTTTAATTTAAAAGAGGCATGTTTAGAATAATGGTGAAAAAATGATTTATTTATACTCATATTTTTATAAAAGTAAAATTATGTAATCCCTACTTCCAAGGCAACATTGTTTTTCCCAAAGAAAACTTTTAAAACAAATTTATGCATCACCCCTTAAAAAATCTTTATAGAACTATGGAATGAATATATGATTTGTTGGTGCATGATAATTATTAGCATTGTCCTAAATATAGGACCTATATATTTGTGCACACTACAAACTAGATTCTACTCTAGGGGTGATTTAGTGAGGTTAATATTTTTGTATAATTTGTTTTAATTTTTTTGTTACATCTTAACTTTATTAAAATTTTATAAATCTTCTTTTTCAATTTTTTGCAAATCCAACTCAAATTTTTTTTGTCATCTCCCCTCCTCTTCAAATGGAATGTAAGCTGCTTTTTCAATTATATTATTTATATATGAATTATCATGAGTTTAAGAAGTTGGACTTTTATGTCAATGCCATTTGTATAAATCTATAAAAAAAATTATGAAATAAAGATAAAACTCTTTAAAGAAAAATCTCAAAAAAATGCAAAGGAAATATAAAATAGACAAATCAGTAGTAAATAAAGAAATCACATATCAAGTTTAAGTAAAAATCTGGAAATTTCTAAATATCTTTAAAAAATTAAGTTGCCCTTTGGACTTTGGTTCCCTTCCCTTTCATTTTCTTTCTCCATCTCATCCTCACTCTCCCACACCCACTTTTCATCTTCTTCCTCTTCAATCTCACGTTGATGACAATAATGATATTCCAGATCTGGCAGCTCCTTCTCTCTCAACTTCGCCCTACCGAACTAGCCTCTACCACCTCACCGCCGGCACCCTAAGCCCCTGTTCAATTTCCTCCTCTGCTGCTTATTCCTTGTCTCTCGCCTTTCTTTTCAGTTCCTCTAAAATTTGATTTTTTGCTTTTTCCGTTTTGGCAACGCTCGGTGCCTGCTCTAATGCAGCAGTTCAACGCTCCGATGGATTCTTGTGTTCCCTGATCTGACTGTAATAAATGAAAGACAAACAATCACCCAGCAGATTGTAATTGAAGCTTTCCCATCCTGTCACCGCGCCTGCGAGGGAAATCGAAGATAGACCGTCAAGGCTGTTCACAACAATGTAATGGGCGGTAGCGAAGCGTTGCGATGCACTGAGAAGCTGGATTTTGTAAAGCAATTCGGAACCGCCGCTGTCAAAAGCGTAAAGAACTTGAGGGTCGGTGTTAGACTGAATAAGGGAATTGCGAACCTGGGCTGCAACGACAACGCGATTCTGCTTGATCCCAAAGATGCCGGTGGCTTCTTCAATAGAGGGAGGGAAAAAGCCTTCTCGAATGAGAGAAGGGATGAGAGGGGCGAACTCATGCCAGAGACCCAATCGATTGGCAAGTATATCAATGCGAGCAGAGGGAGCCAAACTGGGGGTAGGGGGAAGGGGGAGGCTTAAAGGGTTGATAGAGCTGTGGAGGTTCTTGTTGTGGCTGATGATTGGAAGGTCTAATGATGGCTGATCCGGATCTCAGGAGTGACCGACGGTCGTTGCAGAAGGGGAAGAGAGGCTTGAAACACAATGTGCTTAAAGAGAACCAAAGCATGGTGGATTGAGGGTGATTTGATCTGATCTTTTTTAGACATTCTAAACATTTTAGATTTCTACTACCTAACTTGAGATTTTTAGATTTCACCCCATTAAATTGTCATTTTTAAATTTTCCTAATATTTTACTGGGATTTTCCCAACTTTTAATTGATCGAGAAGGGCAATCCCATATTGTCACACTGGCGGAGCTACGTATAAAGGGAACAGTTGCAGGGTGAGGCTGCAAAAATTGAGTTATACACATACCTTGGAGCAGTATCTATAACTCCCTGTAATTAGTCTTGCAATCTTCATTTATTATTATTTTTATTGCAATTTTTATTACTACTACAATAATGACGATGAGTTGTGTTGCCCAGATGGGTTGGGACCGTAGGTAGTACTCATTTTGTTTTGGGAATTACACTTAAGTCCCATATAAGATAATTTATTACAGTAATGTCCCAAGAAATCATTCAATATATCTAAAGTCCTACTACAAAGGGACTTGGATGTGATTACATATAAAATGTTGAATTAGACATGAGTCTAAGCATTATTAAATATATTAGATTAGGCTTAAAGTATGTGTCACGTTATAGGCCTCTAATAAGAGTATTCCTTATTTCCACCTGGGCTGTCCACTCTGTTCGGATTGTGTTCTTATTTCTTTCTTCTTGTTCTTTTTTCGTCTGGTTTGCCCACGGCCTGATTCATGAAATTGAATTTCTTTTTCTTTCTATCCCATAAAAAAATAATACATCACTTCACGAATCAAATACTTAAATAAAAAGGTTAAAAAAAATTCAAATTTATAGGAAAGTCTCAATTTCTTGTATTCATTAATACTTAAATTAACTGTTAAAAAAAGGATATTGAAGTTTAATTTCTCATACTCATACTGTATCAGCAGGATTGCGGTCCACAGGGTAGCAAAAGGGATAAAATGGTTCCTTTCATAAAAGTTAATGGGGATATTTTTATTTTGGCTGTAAACATAAAATTTTAATTTACTTGATTTCGTAAACTTACTTTTATATTCTTTAAAAATGCAATAAGAACATAGTATTATTCGGAAGAAGAGAGGATTAAAGTTTTAGTTTCTCTCTCTAAAGGATGCAGGTGTGGGTTAGTTAGAGTGAGGAAACAAGGAGTAATATTAGAAAAAGACAATGAAGAAAGATGCTTTTTTTTTTTTGTTTGCCAAGAAGAAAGATGCTTTTCAATATGAGTTTTTTGCCACATCTCACTTTAATTATTGCCTGAAAACTATAAGCACTCCCTGATTAAAAGTCCGCCCATCAAATCAATTTAAACGCTTAATCATTTCTAAGTATACTTTTTACTTCAGTTATTCCTAGTATTCAACAATTCATTTCTCTTTATTTTTCTTACAATCTAAATATAGCATTAAGTTCTTATATATGTATGTATTTAGATTTAATCTTTTTTATTCTCCCCTTCGTCCTCCACTTATGCGTATTAATGCTTTATTGGTTATTATCTAATCATCTTCAATTGCGATTATCCGGTGATTTTTCAACTTGTGCTGTTAATTACACAAACTCCTTTTTTTGGGATCATAGAGGAATTAGGTAAATACGAAAAATAAAAAAAGAAAAAAAACGATAAAGGTTCATGCAATTTACGTGACGATGTGATGGGAGGTGTGGAGCCAAAATCTTACTACGTATTAATTGATTGTTTTTGAAAATATTAAATTAGTAAAATAAATTATTTAATTATATCATATATTATGTTTTATTATATTATATATTAGTTCATAAGTCAAACAAAATAGTTTTTTTTTAAAAATAGTATGTTTAAATATTTTAAAGTAATATAATTAATTTTTTTAGAATTTATAAAATAGTTAACTAAATATGTCTGATATAATTAAGACTAGATAAAAAAGGGGTGAGAGCAAAAAATAAAAATAAAAATAAAAAAAGCCTTTAGAATAGAGTCAAACATTGGGAAATAGGCTGTGAGGGCGTGACGTGATGGAAGAAGTGGGATCCTTCTTTTTTTGTTTTGTTTTTGTTTTTGGGATCAAAGGCGATTTACGTATACAACATTTTGAATTTTATTTTAAACACACAGGCTTTATTTATACGTATAAATAAATAAATGGGGAGCAAGGTCGACTTTTTGTTAGGGTCAGTGCGTTCACAAGGATTACAAATGCAAACCAGTAAGTTCAATTATTAATGGTTGAGAGCTTAAATCTTTAGGCTGTGTTTGGTATGAGGGGAGGGGAGGGGAATTAAGGGATTTTACTCTTCTCCCCTTGTTTGAATAACAAAAAGTTTTAGGAGGGTAGGGAAAATTTTTCAAGATTTTCCCTCCCTTCCCCTCCTAACCCTTTCTTCCAAAATTGAGGGAATTTGGAGGGAAAATATTATATTTTAACTGCTATTAATTAATATGAATATGATCTTTATTTTTTTTAATATGTATAGGCTGTCTTCTTTTTATATTTGTGTTTAACATTATTAATATCATATTGTATTGTATTTTTTTACCGCTCTATACATATTTTTAATAAAAAACAAATTAATACACACATTTTGAAAGTTGCTGG
>JBAGKO010042456.1:0-10151 GCA_037177275.1 Acacia concinna | reverse complement strand
ATGAGGACATTGTGAGATTTAAGTGTGGGGGAGGGTTTTATATGTTTAATATTAGGCTCCATCTTATGTGTTGCAATTAAAAAGTTTTCATAATGGCAAAATTTTTCAAAAATCCAATCTTTCACCATCATTTTACCTAAATTGAACTGTTTTGAACTTGATTTGAGATGGTGAATTACTGTACATTGGATTAGCTTTGAGTATGATAACATCTTTTTGGCGAAAGTTTTGCAAAATTCTGTAAAAACACGTGCAATGTAGCCTCTAGAAGCTCAGTTGCGACTTCCCTGCCTTCGAGTCGCGACCTGGACATTTTTCATGAAAGGACTTATTTTAAAGTTGCATATGCATATTTTCAAACTTTATACCCCAATTTCTTTTGAAAACCATACCACCCTTGATTTTTGTAGTTCTAGACTTAGGCAAGGATGCCCTAGGATTTTATGAGTACCTTGGGGATTCCAAAATGTTCTTGAGTGTTTCTTTTGGTCTTTGTGGTCTTCACCCTATGGTTTGACTTGTGTGATAAGTGACCTAATGATTGTGATCAATTTGTGTTAGTTGGAACTTGGTGTATGAACATAGGAAATAAAAAAACCTTGTTGGAAGAAAATACCCTACAAATGAGTGTATATTCAGTGGTTTTCACCCTCTAGAACTTGTCTTGACTCTTGGTCAAAACTACATATGTGTTTGTGTTTTGGAATATGATAGAGGCATTGTTTTCCACACCCTATTTACCCAAACATAAGCCATTTAAATTACCCTTTTGTTAAACACTTTGAACCTACACTTTCTTTAATTAACCACCTTGACAAGTTTCAAAGTGTGTATGTAGTTTTCAATTTCCATAGTATCTCATCTCATTAGTTGTGCTTAAAAACTTTATTGAAAAACATTGCTACTACCATTTACATATTAAAATGCCATGAAAAAAAATAAAAATGAAAATGATGAATAAAGACAACTCCGCTGACACCTCTAGACTCCACTTAGTAACTGGGGGCACTTCATATAATGTTGGCACTCGCGTAAAACAGTTGAGTTGAAGAGAGAGTTATGAGTTGGGCCAAAGGCCTATTGAGAACTTGTTGTGCAAACTAAGTAACCAGTGCTACACCACCCATGTGTAGGGTCACGTCAAAAGGGGACCACAACAGTAGTAACCGAGTAACCGGTGCTGCACCACCCATGTGTAGGGTTGCATAAAAAGGGGACCTATGATAGCTTAATATCGCAATAAAATAAAAAAATAGAAGAAAATAATAATAATAATAATAATAATAATAATAATAATAATAATAATAATAATAATAAGGCATTCATTGAAGAGCCTTGGTAGTAGTAAGTACATTAAAGCACGATTTAACACTTTTTAGGAAGAAGTACTATGGTTATTGTGGATTTGTATGCATGCTAAATTACTTGTCATAAACATCATCCATTCCATGTAGCCTTTTCCATAATTACACCTTTTAAAGACCTCTTGATTCTGGACATGAGTACTAATCGTAGTAGAGATTTAGAGTCATTACAAGCCTATGGTAGGATGCTTGCTATTTGAATAGTTGAGTGAAAAAGAACCCAATGAGGATAGAAGAATGAGCATAAACATAAGAGGAGAGAGTTTAAAACACTTTTAGCCTTAAGTGAATCTTTCGTGTTCATACGTCTTGGGTTAATCAAATATTGGTTCACACTTGCATCATGCACAATATCATTCTTGTTTTTTCTAAGGGGTGTTGATTGTTTAAGTCTTAAGATTCCCTTTTGGATGTACTGATTTCTTTAACGAGCTTGTATTTTCTTTGGGATAATTTGAGTCTTTGTCCAAGAGTACAAAGGTTCAAGTGTGAGGGAGTGATAAGACACAATATTTATATGGTTTTAGGGGTGTTTTATAGCCAAATTGCATACATTTACCCACATTATGCTTCATAATTAGAGTTTTATAGATTGTATGTTCATACTTTGCATTTTTCTTATTTAGGGGTAAAAATGTAATTATTTTATCTCCTTAATTATGAATTTTCACTTGCCTTGGCAAAGCCTCTTTGTTGTTATGTTTTCAGGCAAGTAAAGGAGAAATTGGAGCTCAAATTGGAGCTAGAATGGAGCGGATGAAGATACCGGAGCTTGAAGGCCCAAACACACAGAGAGTGCTAATCTGCCACTCTAGGTCGTGACGTGGACATGCCAGGTTGCGACCTAGGATGTTTTAATGAAACTCTGCATTTTGAAGCAAAGTCGAGCTCAGAAGGAATTTTCACTACCCCAAGTCGCGACATGAAGACCTATAGGTCGCGACCTGAGTCCGTAATTTGCAAAGACATGATTTTTGGATGGAGGTTGCAATTTGGATAAGATATATTTTCAAATTAAGATAAAAACCTCCAAAGATAGGATTCAAATTAGCATCTATAAATGGGGGATTAACATAAGTTTAGAGGGAGGCCGAAAGGTTTGGATCCGTGAGATTTCACGGTATGGTACCTTGAAACCCTAATTCCAAAATTTCCCCAATTCCAAACATCCAAACCCTAATTCACTATAAACCCTCAACCAATCTCTCATGGAGCTGAAGATCAAGTGTGCTTGCTAGAGATCTGAAGCCATGAGAGGCTAAACCGTAGCCTCTCAGTGATGGGGAGCAAGGCTTGAGCTCTAAGGATTTAATCAGGGGAGTATTTAGTTAATTTAGGAATTTTCTCTTCATCTCTTGTAATTCTCCTAGATTTAGGATGTTTTATTTAGATCTGACATTTTAGGGTTACAATTGTAATTTGAAACCTGAATTTACTATGCGCAAGTTTGATTTATGAAATTTATGAATTTAATTTATATCAAAGTTTTAGACTTTCATGTGTGTTTGTCTATTTGTCATGATCATGATTAATTTGCCATACATGCATATCTCGGGTTGTTAATTGACAATTCGAGATCATTCATTCATCTAATTGTGTGCACTCTAAGGAGCTGAAACAACGTTTTAATGAAAGATAATTTAAACATGTGATCCTAGGAGAGTTTTTCATTAGTTAAACCATTGGACCTAAGCGATTGCTTGGGGTTTTTCATAAGAACTTAGAGAATTTTAATTACCCCATATCTTTTGAGAGAGCAAGGATAGTTTGAGTAACCATTACTGAGGGTCTAGTCCATCATACAAGCCAAAACCACTTTCAAAACTATTAGAATAGTTTAGTTTAGTTTAGTTTATTATTCTACACCATCAACCCCAAAAATTAGTCACTTAGGAACCATAAACATAGCTCTTCGAGAAGAACGACTGGTTGTGCCCTATACTTCATGCTTATGTGTGGTGCAACCATTCTGACGATTGAAAAAGACAACAATTTTGGTCCGATCATGTTGCTACTAGATTTCAAAGATTAAGTAAAAACAAGTTATCATTAGTTAAGGGTGGAAGTAGAGAATATCCCAAAAATTGTGCATAGGACCCAGGAAAACCTAAAGTAGAGGCTAAAATCCCTAAACCGAAGAGTGGCGTAGGTAGCATGCCTAATGATTAGAGAGCAAAAAATTATTAAGGGATGCTAGAGGTTAGGTCCTATCTGTCAGTTGCAATTATTAGTTGGAAAGTTAGGATACCCATAAATAGATACAACTGTTAGAGATGAGTATGAGATAAGGTGAGACGTTCTTGGTTGTGATATAAGCTCTTAGGTTGGGAAATGATCTTTCATATCAAATTAGACATTGCTCAAGAGAGAGTAAGCTGTCCTCTGAAGAGAAAGAGAGGAAAGGCAGCTAAGGTAATACACATGGAGTTGATCTTATCCCAATAAGAGTAAAAATAACCAGTAATGGTGCAAGAAGGATTCTTCCTTGCACTTAGCAAAGTAGAAAGAAGAGATGTAAGACCTCTCCCTATACAAATTTTGGTCTATAAGGGACCGTGAGAACAATGTTCTAAATATGAGAACTAGGGATGATATAGAGGTTGATTGAGGTCCATAAGACAATAAGGTGGTTAGTAGTTAGTCTTGGGGAATGATCTATGTAGTAACCTCTGAGTGGTAGATGGGTTACTCCTCAACTCGATTCATAGGTCTAAAGGATCTAGAGAGGGAAATGTGGCTTGATGAGACTAAATTACCAATGTTATAGAAGATCCTGGGGAGATTGTGGTTGAGCGTAGTTAGCTCCTAAAGTTAGATTAGGTAGGACCATGCCTAAAGGAAGTTATGGAGCCACCTAGAGTAACTCTTGAGGAGTTAAACATCTGGGACATTATGAAGTGCATCCAGACCTAAAAATGAGTTGGAGGAAGAACGTCTCCTCAGTTTGGTCAATTATTATATACAGAGAGATTACCCTTGACTTTTCTACAAACACTTAATTGTCAACTAGATCAAAACTCAACTTATTCCATTAGTCAAGAAAAATAAATATGCAATGCCCAAAAGGGACAATTTGATAGTCAGGCAAAGCTCAGAAAAGGATAGACTAGTGAAAGCCTATAAAGTTAAGGAAAAGTAAAGAGGTTTGTTAAGGTATAAGATGAAAAACGAAGTGAGTCTCTCTTAGACTAGACATAACTCAATTAGAGGAGTCTGTATGGTCCAAAAATAGTAGATCAGACCTCAAGCATATTAGGAAAATAAAACAAAGACTCCTAGCGGCCCGATGCAGCAAAAGAGTTATGCCGATAAGAGGAGAAAGCCACTAGAATTTGAAGTTGGAAATCATGTCTTCTTCAAATTCTCTCCAACCACAGGAGTTGGTCGATCCATAAAGGCAAGGAAATTGACACCTAAGTATGTGTGGATCCGATGGCATACAAACTATCCCAACCACCAAATCTGAGTCAATTTCATAATGTCTTCCATATTTCCCAGCTAAGGAAGTATCAACTAGATCCCTCTCATTTCATCTGGTATGATGATGTAGAGATACAAGAAGACTTGTCTTTTGAGATGAGACCAGTATAGATTATGGACTAGAAACTAAAGCAATTGAGGAACAAGATAGTCCCACTGGTCAAGGTGATATGGAGGAATGCTTCACAGGAAGAAGTGACATGGGAAATATAAGATAAAATCAAGAAAAGCTACCTAGAGCTATTCTCATGAGGTAGGTTTTAAATTTCGAGGATGAAATTTATTTTAAAGGAGGAGGAATGTAACATCCTAATATTTTACAAAGTCTAGATGAGGTATTTAGGATGAGCGAAGGGCTTTGGTCTATAGAGGACTGAGAGATCTCATAATAATTGAAGTAAAATTTGGGGAAGGTCCTTTGTGCAAAGAGGAAAAATTCTATAAAGATTTGGGTCAAAATGCGAATAGGTCCAAGAGCCCCAAAAATTCCCATAAAATCTCAAAAAATAGTAGCAGGTGTCTAGAAAATTATGGCACAATCAGAATAATGTTTCGAGGTTTGAGAAATTTATTATAAATTTTTGAATATTTTCATAATTTTTGGCCTGACCGGGTTTTTGGTCAAAATCTGAATTATCAAATATATAGGAACCTCAATGTTCTAGATTGAGATTTAGAAAAAATCGTACATTATTTTAGGGGATTTTTGATACAGTAAAAATCTAAAAAGAAAATCAGTTATGTGTTCAAAAGCCCTTGAAAATTGGTAAATTGTCGGTAAAAAGGGTTTTACAGAAAAATTTATTTTGGGAGTTTTAGATGTCCAAAAATTCTGAAATTTTAATGGCAGCCTTCTACTATTTGTATAAAATTGTGATGAATTTTTTAGAATTTTTGGACAACCATAGAAGTTTTTGGATTTTTTCAATTTTTGGGTGGTTGTGGAGGAAATTATCAGATGAAATCGGGCTAGGCACCCACCTGGATATGGCTCAACCTTGTTTGTGGGAGAAGGCAAATTTTTATGTGTGAAATATGAAGAATTATGTAGAAAGGACACTTGTCAAAAAAGGTAAAATTTTTTTGGGAAAATTACACCTAAAGACCTAATAAAAATTACACTTTGACCCCTCCCTTTCAACATAAATAGACTCCCTTCATACTCCCTCAAACCGTGCTCCCCTCCCTCTTGAAGCTCTCCCACCCTCTCTCAAAGTAAGCCTTGTAATATTCCAAATTTTGAAGAATCCATTAAAAAATAATGAAGGGGATTACTTAAAGAAATTTTTAAGTAGAATGGCTTAAAAATAAATTAGTCATTGAAGTCCTAATTTTAGGCAAGATTTTTCTCTAAGGAAATTGATTATCTAAAAATCAGTCAAGGTCCTATAAATGATTTGGGAATCATTACATAGCCTTATTTTGGGATATAGAAGATTATGGAAATGTTTGATTTTCCTAAAAAGTAGCTCAAATAATTTAAAAGCTATTTTTGGAATTAAAGGCCAAATTTCTTGAGATAATTCAAAAGAATATTTAGAGGTTATTGTTTGGCCTAATACTTTTAAGAAAATTTCCTTATGGATAAAAGAAACTAATGGATATATAAGATTAATGAAAAATGTGGAGGTTCAATACATGAATTATTTTAATTATTTTAGAAAATAAAGAGGGACTAAGATAAAAATTGGGGAATCATTGGATGGGCCCAATGTGTATTTTCTCCCACATATATTAAAACACCCATTTCTCTCTCTCTCCACGCATGCAACATGGATAGATGGTAGTTTGCATGTTAAGATTTTGCCATTGTCCTTTCACATGTAGAAATAATAGACAGCTGAAGAAAGGGGCCACGATGATTACATTTGCCATTCCATTTGTTTTCAAAAAATGACAAAGAGAAGAGAATAAAGAGTATTCAGTGAAGCAAAGACAGGGTGACAAAACCAGAGGCAGCACTAAGTGTGTAGCGACCGTGAGTGGGGGAGAGTAGAGAAATTGAGAGTGTTTCCATCTCATTTCGCCATTCCATTTTTACGAGTAAGAATGAGAGCTTCAGTCCAGTAGTGAGACAGAGAGAGAACACGAGAAGCATAGGGAAACTAGAGAGAGACTCGGATCCTTCAGTTTTGTATTATACATTCTTCCATTTCATTTCACGAGCAACACCACGAGCTGCAAGTCAAACACAACGTCTTCTTCTTTCCATGCCATTTTCATTGCTGGAGAATCAGAGAACAAAGATAAGAAACCGAAGAAGGTGGAAGAGGACTCACATGCAACTATAGACATTGGGTCACAGTGAGTTCTGAATCTTTCCATCTTCAGTTTTCGGTTTCCATTTCATTTGCATAAAGTGTTGATGAAATCCAAAATCAAATTCATTCATGTTTCAGTTCTGTTTAGAATGAAAGAAACAGAGCAATGATTGTTTGCAGGTTTTAAAATGTTGCATGCATGTGTTCCTTTGGTTTTTTTATGGATGCCGAAACAAAGATAATGGAAATTAGAATATATGCATCCGCTGAACTATGGGTGATGGTTTCTAGAAAAACATAGATAATGAAGATATATGTGTGTGTGTTTTGGTGCACTTTATGGAGTTCATGTGTCCATATTGGTTCTGAAAATGAATACATATGTGTGTAAATAATATAAATGGTGCAGTCTGGATTGGTATATTCGGTTCAGTGGAGCTGTTCTATTTTGAGTGAGATTTTTACAAAGTAAATGAACCCCATTTTCTCTGAAATTTTTTATAATATAGAGGACTTTCTAAGCTTTCTAAAAAGTCCTATTTTATGCAATTTGGATTTGTAGATTGAGAGTTATGATTTTTGAAAGTTAAGGTTGAATTATGGAAGTCAAACATTGATCACCAAAAATAGAGCAATTTGAAATAGGATCAAATGACCTTATTTATCCATGAAATTGTTTGAGTAATTAGTACACATATAGAGCTTTGAAATAAACTTGGAACTAGGTTATTTGGAGTTCTGTAGACTGAGTTATGAATTTTTCAAGTTGGGCATGACACTATAAGGATGAATTTAGACTCGTGATTTTCATAAGATATTTTCACTGTGGTTGCGACTTGGACCTGTTAGGTCGCGACCTGAGGAGTTTTATTGAAGCTGTGTGAATTGGAGCAAAGTCAAGCTTGGAGGGAATTTTCATGAAGCCAGGTCACGACTTCAGTCTGTAATCTAAAAAGATGCGTTTTGGATTAGGGTTTGTGATTAGCTATAAAAAGGGAAGTTAACATGCAATTAGAGACGGTGATTACTTGTGAGATTTCAGAGTAAATAGCCTGAAACCTAGTTTTCCCAAATTCTCTCAATTCCCAAACCCTAAACCATAACCCTAGCCTCCATCCACCCAAATTCCACCAATTCCTCACCAAACCTTCAAACAATCTTTCATGGATTCGAAGACTGATCGTGATAGCGGGATGTTCGAAGGCGTGAGAGGCTAAACACCTTAGCCTCTTGGTGATGGGTCGTGAAGGTTGGAGCTTATGTTGTAACCAAGGGAGTAAAACTATTTAGATCTTTTGTTATTCTTCTTCATCTTATGATTCTCCTAGATCTAGGAAGTTTTTTTGGGATGATGTAATTTATGATTATGATTGTAATAATGGAGATATGAATTTATGCTATGGATGATGTTTGAATTTCTGGTTTAATATTTATATGAGTTTGAAGACTTATTTTTATGTGCAATTGGTTATTTGGAATGATTGTATCAAATTTTCCTTTCGCGCGTAATTCTCGGATTGTTGATTGACAATTCAAGGATTAATTCATGCATTCATCTAAGAGCACTCTAAGAGAAGTTAACAACGTTTTATTTAATAATTAATTAACCTAGGATTCTAGGAAGGTTTTTAATTAATTAAAGCGTTGGACCTAAGCAATTGCTTAGGGTTTTCAAATTAAACTTAGAGAATATAAAAACTCCCAAAATCTTGAGAAAGCAAGGATAACCGAGCAACCG
This sequence comes from Acacia concinna, assembly GCA_037177275.1. Lineage (NCBI taxonomy): Eukaryota > Viridiplantae > Streptophyta > Magnoliopsida > Fabales > Fabaceae > Acacia > Acacia concinna. The sequence goes on along the minus strand of JBAGKO010042456.1, from coordinate 1,308 downwards.
CAATCGAGAGACTAGCCCTATCATAAGAACTTAATTATCAAAAAATTTTCAAAACCCTAAAAACCCAAAAAAATATGTAGTTTAGTTTAATTTAGATTTAGTTGAATTTAGTTATTCGCACCTCGAAACCCCCCTAATTAACCAATTAGGTACTTAGGAATTCTAAGTAGAGCTCCTTAAGAAGAACGATTGGTTGCCCTATACTACACTATTGGTGCAATCATCTAACAAACCGAATCAGGTGATAGAAACAGTCTCGATCAATGGCGCCATTGCCAGGGAGCTATTGATTTGGTTCCTAGGTATTTGGTTTTCCCTAAGATTTATAATTAGTTTTAGATTTAAATTTACTTTAGGTTTAGGTTTAAGTTTAGATTTAGTTTCCCTTAGTTTTGCATTTGCATCTTTTGCATCATCTTGTATTCATTCATTGCTTAAATTGCTGTTTGAACTGCATCCCTTGCTCTGTTCAAATAACACAAGTCACGACTAAATAACACAAGTTTCGAGGTCTAAATAACACAAGTCACGACTTCATCCCTTGCTCTGTTCAAAGTTGCTCTCAGGCAACTGCAATCGCGATATGAATCGCCCAAGTTGTGACTTCAACCCCTTATCTTGCCAAGCTACTCTCGGGCAGTTGCAGTCACGACCTATTTATTGCTTAGTCACGACTTCATTCCCCTTTCTAGCTCAAAACTCTCTGTCAACTTTAGTCGTGACCTGATACCCCTCTAGTCGCGACTTGAGTGCTATTTTCTGAAAACCTTTTGAACCCATCCCAAAACATGTGTATGTCTAAGCATGGGCCTAAAGGTAAAAAGGCTATAAGGAATCCACCTCCTCAACCAACACCAATACCTTCATTTTCTTCTTCCTTATCCTCTAGTGAGCCTGTAGACAAGGAAATCATGGCCAATGTACCTCCTGGGGGATATGGGCATGTTAATCCTGAGGGTGCTCAGAATCATAACCATGAAGAAGTAGGAGAGAATCTAAATGGGAATAATGGACGGCCTAGAGGTAGAACAATTAAGGAGTTGACCCAATCTAGTGGAAATTTTGACCCTATGCCTGGGGTATTTCCAAACTTCACCTCCGACTTTGAAATTAAAGGCCAATTAATCCATTCACTTTCAAAATTCTATGGCCTTATGGGAGAGAACACGTACCTCCATCTCCATGCCCTATACATGCAATGCCTTTCTATGAAGCTGACAGGAGTAGACATCAATGTTGTCATGTGGAAGGTTTTCCACTTATCCTTGGAGGGAAAGGCGAAAGAGTGGTATATGAATTTGCCGCTCT
>JBAGKO010042445.1:0-10151 GCA_037177275.1 Acacia concinna | reverse complement strand
CTTCTAACAATTAATTTTTATATTAATTACAACAAATTAAGATTATATATATTCTCATAATAATTTTTATAAATATCAAAAGTAAATTTATACTATTTTCACTATATTAAGATTTTTTTAATCACATCTAAATTCATTATTAAAAAGAAAATTAAAAAAATTACATTTATCTTATTTGACAAAAAAGTTTAAATAATTTTTTTTTCATCTGTGCTTTTTTTTGTAGCGGTAATATTTCATTTTGGCGCTCACCTTGGCGCTTTTGTTTTTTTAAAACAATTTATTTTAGTAGCGGTTTTAGTAAAACCGCTACTAATATTTTGGCTCCAAAATTTATATTTTTCTTAATTTCCGCTAGATTTTTGTTATTTGTAGCGGTTTTAAAATTTCATGCCAAATTTTAAAATTTTCCCACCAAATATTTACAAATTCTTCCCAATAAAAAATTTAAAAAATATTTTTTCCTTTGTAGCCGTTTACTAACCGCTACAAAGTTGTAGACTTTGCAGTGATTTAATGAAACCGTTACAAATTAGTAGCAGTTTTTGTCCAATAAGTAGCAGTTTTTGAAAATCGCTACAAAACGTTTTGCAACATAGGATTTTGTAGCGGTTTTGTAAATCGCTACTAATGTTATTTGTAGCGTTAAAACCGCTACAAATATATTTTTTTTGTAGTGAATCAAGCCTTTCACAAGGCGCAACAAATCCCAAAATAGTTTATATATATACACATATATAGTTGACAAGTACATAAAAGAAAAATCAAGGTTACCTCTACTCCAAGCTTATTATTACCAACACTTCTATGCTTCCAATTTACCAACACCAAACAATCTAACTTCAATCTACATAATTATAATACAATTTCTCATTACTTAAATTATCAAATAAATAATCAATTAAATTACGTAAACTTAAAGTTTCCAACTCTATCTCTAACTACTAAATCTCATTTAAAATTTTCAATTCTCCATTCAAATATCAGATCCTCTCATTTCTAAATTTCAATAACTTATTTGAACCAACAATTAACCCATAATAATTATAATTGATTTAAATCCCCAATTTCTCTAAATTAAAGTTTCAACCAAACTACTCATTTTGATTTTTCAAGCTCTAACAACATTTTAAACTGATTAAACATAAGGGAGAATTCCATTAAAATACCTTCTAAAATTCAAAATCCCAAATCAATTATTTTCCATAAAATTGAGTTGTGAATCTCATTACTCTTATGGGTAAACTCATTACTCTTATAGTAACAAGACTGATTTGGGATTTTAAATTTCATAAGATATTTAAATAGAATTCTTCCTAAACATAAATTCTACCTCTAATAAACATAACCCAACTATTAAACTCAATTATAATCAATAAATCTATCATATTATATCATAATATTCCTCTAATTTTTAAGCCCAAACTCTAAATCTTTTAAATAATGCAATATAAAAATTCTAAACCGATTAAATACTAATATTTACTTACCTCTACAATTCTATGGTTTCCATTTGTTGAAAAGAGTGCTCCAAGCCCTAATCTCCAAACTTGCTCTTCTCCTAACAAGATTTACACTTTTAGGAAGTTCTTAGTGTGCAGAAAAATATTTAGGAAATGAGTGTTGAGGTTGGATAATTTTATAAAAAAGAAATGAAGCCTTATGATCTTTGGATCCTTCATTAATGGAGGAATGGAGCTCTACCGAAGGAAAAAAAAAAAAAGATGAAGCCATTGGAGGAAGAAGAAGAAGAGCGTTCGGGTGTGAAGGAAAGAGAAAGGTAGAGTATTATATTATAATAATGTGGGACCCGCTACTCTATTTTATTACTATTCTTTTATTTCTTTTTTCTTTTTCCATTAATTTCTCTTTCTCTCAACATATAAAAATTTTTATAATCCTTACAGTTATATATTGACATTAGAAAATTTCTAAATCTCCTTACCTAATTAATCAACATTTGTCAAGAGTCTCTTTGAGTCTAAATAATTATTTTTAGTCTATATAATTACTAAAATGACATATCATAACTTTAAATATATATATAATCTTTGATATTATATATATATACTTACTTAATCCAAAAGTCTCATTAAATTTTTTTTCCTGTACACTTAATTTTATAGTAATTTCTAATGAAACTCATATAATTGCATTAAATTCATTTCAAAATTAATAAATATATACTACCTTCAATTTCATATCATATTGTATTAGTTTCTTAATTCCTAATTTTATGTTTCTACATTAAAAATCACACATCTGATTTATTCTACACCTCAAGTTATTCAATAATATCATCCTAATAATTCTTTAACATTAAGAATAAAAATGAGGATGTTACATAATCAAAGTAAGAAATTCTGCAATACTTATGAAAGTCTAAACATTTAGGTGAAACAAGATTTTAAAGCCTAGTAAGAATTAGAACAACCTCCTATTAAGAACCAAACAAGCCACAATTTAAATGAGAGAGTCGTCGACCTTACCTACAAAGGTTTAAAGCTAAAAGTTGAAACTTTTACCCCAAATGAAGCTTTATATTGGTGATTCGTGCATTTGTGATATACTGGCAGCGCATGAGGCAGAGTATGGCAACGAGCTTCAATGGTCTTATAACATCCCAATTTTTACTCACCACAATTCCTTGAGAATATGACAATATAAGAGGAATAAAATGGTGAATGTTGGTGTAAGAATTATGGTCAAAGTGAGTTTAGTTGATTTCTGGAAAGTGATAAGAGGCAGTTATATAGTGCATCAGTTTTTCCTAGACAAATAACGTCCAAAAATCATGAAACTTTCCAGTCTAAAAGTAGACATGTCAAGATTTAATTTGATATGTCATTTGCATTATTTGGATGTATATTAAGAGATTTGAATTTTTGAAGTTTGCCCAGTAAAATGCGCTAGTTTCTTGAACAGTGTTCAAAATTTGGGAAATTTTCAATTCCAATTGAGAAAAGGAAGTATTGTTCCCTAAAAATAGACTCAATAAGGGACATTTAGGCTTTAGAATTACCTCAATTGGATATTTGTATAATTAGATATGCATTTTAAAAGTTAGGCAAAAATTCTGTCCATGAATCTGAAAATTGTAGAAGTGTAATGGCAAACTTGTAATTAGTGGCCAATTCAGGATAAAAAGGGAAATAATGTATAAGAACAATTGGATAGTACCCATAAATTATTTGGAGACTAATAATAATCAGTTTGGGATTTTCTGAGACAATCAATATGTCGACTCTGTAGAAAATTCATCTAGCAGATCACATTTTCCTTTGAAATTAAAGCCAACAAAATTGAACAGTGATTGGTTCAATTCCAATGGTGATTTACATCAATTTTTTTAGAGAAAAAAGTAACTAATGACATAAATGAAGAATTACATAAAAGTGAGGGCAAATTAGGCAATGGAAATGGTTACATGTTGGATTAATTGGATAAAAGCAACTGGGAGCCTCATTTTCGATTGAGCAAGGGAGTGAAGAGAGAGAGGGAGATCAAGAGAAAAATAGAGAGAAAAGGGAAGGGAAAGAAGGAAGAGGAAGAGAAACCAAGTAGATCTAAGGTAAGAGCAAGCTTAAATCTTCCATTTTCTTCTTGAATCTTGGTCTCCAACCTTCTCTAATGGTCATGGTCTTCTTGTATTCATGTGTAGTAACTCTGCCTCTCATTGATTGTGTGATCATTTATATGCATTTTTTGCTATGTTTGTGATGTGAGAAGTATCTAGTCGTAGTAGTGGTTGAGAACCTTTCGGTCGAGGTACTGAGTTGATTGACGCCACCAGTTGTACCTAGTTGTGGTAGTGGTCGAGGACCCTCCAGCTAGAAGTATATGGCCGTGGTAGTGGTCAAGGACCCTCCAGTCAAGATACTGAGAAGAGTTAGGACAGACATAGGTCTAGTCCTCAGCTGGCCATTCGTGGTCAAGCGTGACCTGGGCCTTAGACAGATGTGTGTGTGGCATATGTAATTGTATTTACCTCAACCATGTAATATGGTACCTTACATGTTTATTATTGCATATTTTATGAGTGACTATTGTTACTACTAGGATTCTTTTGAATCTCACCATTTTCCCATAAATATCAAATTTGACTCAGTTATAGGAGAAAGTTCTTAAGGCAAGAACATAGACGATGTATACTAGTGGTGGGACCCAATGCAAATGAAGGCTTCCTTTTTGGACTAGTGTAGTTTAGTTATTCCCTTTTTGAAACTCTATAATTATGCAAAATTATGGTCTATTTTGTTTAATACACTGAATATACCCAAGTTTATATTAATATATCAGTACCATTTCACGCTATGTTCTTGCTCTTAACCAAACTACATTCAATCACTCTGATGAATGTGGAACTAAAAGAGGGGTTTGACAAGTCTGACAAGATTCTTTAGTATGAACATGATGGTGGTGTTGTTTTGGTCATATGATATTGGGAAATGTGGGTTATGGTGCTAGCAGTGGCAAAAAAGATTTTTTTTTTTAGGGTGTTTTCTGGGTTTTACAATGATGGGAATAGCCTCAGAGCATAGGAACCTAAGCTTTGATACCAAACTGATGTAAACCATGTTGAGAACACTCACACACATTGATTTAATGCTGGATAGAGATGATTTTAGGGCTGAACATGTAGAAATAGAGGTGGGAGAGGTGCTGAAACAAATCATAAATGAGGGATAGAGAGAAATAGAATAGAAATTGAGGGGGAAATGAATCAGAATGGAGGGGAAATTGCAGAACTAAGGGGGAGAGAGAGAGAATTCATAACACTCAATTAATCATTCATCAAGTTATGAGTTTACATGAGATAACACAAGATATTTATAGTGTTAGCATTCTTCCTCATGAAGGAAGCAAAAAGAAACAAAAGAGCAAGTTGTCAAGTGGCTACCCACTTGATGTCAAGTAGCTACCCTCTTGCAAAAAGACACAATACAGCAAGTTGCCTTTGTTGTATGCTTGCAAACATATATAATATAATAACCTAATTAAAGCATAATAAAATAAAATATTGTTTCCTCCTTTTTTGGTTAGTCTTCTTATATCTTTTATCAATAGTATTTGGAGCTCTCTAACTCACAAAAGGGCTTGTGTTTGCGCTCACACTTTATGATATGCATTCTCCATAAGCCTAAGCTAACTCTACACTCTCCACCTCACTACATAATAACATGCATCAAGAGGACTTTTAGGTTTCTAATGATGGAAAAGGCTTAATGAATTATATGGGAAAATGAACCAAATTTCATGCAATACTGTATCATGCTTTCTATCATGAATGTATTATAATAACAAAGTTGCAATCACAAACATAACAATTGGAATTCAATTAACACATTTATTTCCTTTCTTTTCTTTTTTGTTTCTTTTCTAGCTTTACTTTTGCATATTCATCACATTATGTAAATAGCATAGGCTTTAATTCTTTTTCTCATCATTTTTTTCTTTGTTTCTTTTGTTTTTCTAATTTTCTTTCCTTTTCTTTTATTTTTTTTATCTTGTTTATTCTTGTGCCACCTTTATATTGTCAATACATGATCATGCAACATACAAATAATCTCCCAAATAAGATAGTTTACATATAAAAGTTTCAAATCAAATTTGGCTGACAATGGAAATGAAGCTCAAAAAGGGTGACAAATGGTATGACAACGTGTGTATAGGTTATAGGAATGAACATGAATGCCTCTATCCTCTACATGAAGACTCAAGTGCATATAGTTATTGAGAGATAACTAGGTTCTAGAGAGATAACAATGCATAAAGTTCTCTCAAATGTTTGAAATAATGTTGGAGGTCCAAATCCTCACAATCCTAGAGATATACATATGGTAATGAGACCAATTATAAAACTACACCTGGCAATACCGGTTTCTCAAGCTCACTAGGCTCAACTCTCATGATAAATTAAAGAAGATACATCTCTTAACACTAATATCTATCTATGATTTTGCATCAATCATGTTCAAAAAAATTTCAAAAACAACTTCAAATTTTTTTTTTGAAATTAATCAATTTCAAAAACAAAATTTTTTATAAAAAAAATTTAAAAAAACTACCCACAAGTACAAAGATAAGCTATAAGCATGCATTGCACGAAAGTCACAAAATTACCAATTAATTGCTATACCAAATATCTTCAATACAAGATAATGTCAACCATAAATATCATGCATTTAATTGCTCAAAATGTGTGCGGAATGTTCACACAAAAAAAGCTTGCATATAAACAATGCAAATCATGCAGCTACTCCTACAGACTTGAACTAAGGCAATAGCCTCTTTGCAACCTAAAGAAGCAATAACATCATAACAAGACAAACCATATGAACATAACAGTAAAGCAATAAACATTTATGTCAATCAATTGGGTGTGATGGTAGCTAAAGAAGCATTTAAGCATGGATTTGCACTTTATTCAAACAAAATAAAACAACTATTCCTACTTTTACTTCATCCTCCCCCCTACTTACTCTAAGCATATGATAAATAAGACAAGTAAGCATAAATACAACTTAAAGCAAGAGAGGAAAGGGACAACCTGACTTCAAAACCATTATAGTGGCTTGAAGTTTTATTTAAAAAAATTTTAAGATTGGCCTTGCATCTTCATTTGTTGGCCATCTTTCTTGTAGGAGTTATTATTCAAGATAAAAAAAGCAATGAGTAGCTCTAGTTTCCTTTGATGGATCAAAGCTTTTACTTGCTTCATGCTCATTCATACTTTGTGGAATACCTTTCTAAACTTGGTTGCACTTGAGTTAATAGTTTAGACATCATCATATCTTAGCAAAAGGGTGGGTTAAGTGGTCTTGAGGCATGAAAAGATCCACAAATTTAGCTTTAGAATTAGTACATGTAGCTACATGTGAAACATTAGAAGCAAGAACTTTTCCCTTCTCTTTCTTCCTTAACTTGGAACCATCTTTCACTAACAAGCAAGGGAATATTTCATACATCTTCCAAGCCACATATTCAACATGAACATGGTTATCAATCAATTCATCTATAAACTCATAATCCTTAACAAAATTCAAGGAAATATCATATTTAAGACCACAAAATCATCACTAAAACATGAAGAATGAGAGAGAGTGTGTGACACACACACACATTATCATCTTCATGTTTTTTATCAATCAAAGACAGTGCATATTTAGTTGTGACCTCCTCCCTAATATAATCAACTTGGTTTACATCTAAGAGAGAATAATCTTCAAATGAGTGCCCCATGGATTTATAAACATTGAAACGAATAATGTCACCCCCAACCTCTACTGAATACATCCATCCTTCAAGCTAACAATGGTATTAGTAGTGTGCATGAAAGACCTCCACAAAATGAAAGGGAAATCAATATCTTAGTCCTTAGACATATCCATTACAAAAAAAATCAACAGGGAACAAGCACATCTTCAAGCAAACTAATAGGTTTTCTCATGGTTTGATCAGTTAAATGAATCCTCATGATAATCTTAAGCAATGTATTCCTAATATCACACTGAAGAGTCTTAAAAATAGATAATGGAATGACATTTATAGTTGCCCTCAATCAATTAAAGCATGGGGAATGTTAAAATTACCAAGTACAAGGCACTGTAAAGGATAATAGATAAGTATACTTTACAACTATTAGATGTTGGAAGATAGCAGAGACATTTGAACCTACTTAAACCATCTCATTGGGCTTGCACTTCCTCTTAGTGGCACATAGATCCTTTAAGAACTTTAAATACTAAGGAGTGGCCTTAAGACACTCTACAAGTAGAACATTCACCTCAATTTTACTGAATAAGTCTAAGGCATCCTTTCTATTTGTTCATTTTTCTTCTTTTTATCAAGCAAAAAGGAGCTGGGGAATGGAAAGTTTGAAAGTTTAACTTCACTGCTCTTCTCATGGCTCAATTAAGTAGGTTGAGAAATAATTTTCTTCATAGATAGCTCTTTCTTCTTCAATATCTTAGAATGGACAACCTTAGGAGTAAGAGGGCTCTCTACAATAATCTCTTCAACATCATCATCAATTTTATCCCATTCAAGGTCTTGAGCAATAGAAGACTTTACATGATTGTGCTCACCCACATCATGAATGCTATCTTTAAAGTGCACTTGCTTTCCACTTCTCAAAGAAATGGCATTTACAAATTTAGCATGACTAGGATTTTTCACTGTATTAGAAGGTAGAGAACCTCCAATTTGACCTTATATATTGCTTATAGCATCAACTAATTGAACCATATGTGAAGTAAAGCTATTATATTTTGCCTCTTGTTGCTCTACCTTGGATGCAACTATATTAATTTTAGTAGATAAGGCACCATTCAACCTAGTAATAGAAGAATCAAGTTGATTATTTAGATCACTACCCAAAGAACGCATATCCTCTTTAAATAACTTGAGAATATTATTGGGATTGGTTGCATGAGAAGCAAATGGATCAACCATAGGAACTAGAGCCCTTAATTTATTTTGCTCTTGAGGTAGAGTTTCACTACCTCTCTAATCCACATTAGAATTACCCCTTAAATTGAAAGTATTAGAGTTGTAAGGAGTGAATGTAGGTTTAAGTGTATATTTATTTTGTCCAAAATTCCCTTAACCAAAACGATTGTGATACATACGATTCATATTGCCAAGATAAGTATGACAATGCTCAAAAAGATGCATGGAAGAAGTACAATGTGAGCAAGATATTGCCACAAGATCTTGTAATGTACCCAAGGCATTACAAGGCTTAGTGGAAATCCCTTCTCACAATTAGCAATACTTACATTGATGGAATCATGCATTTACAACAATTTATCCAACTTATGATACAACTCTTGAAATTGCAATTCATTTGTCCTTGAAGGTTGACCTATGGAGGTTTCTCTTGTGTAATACTGCTAGTTGTTGGTGACCATTGTTTCAAGCAAAGACTAAACAACAATCTTCTTACAAGAAAAAATAACCCATAATAGAAAAATGTAACTAAACTTGACTTGGAATACTAATAGTTAGGGCATTTACTCAACGAGAGAGAAGCCTCGTCCAATAGTCATAAAGGGATTCCAAATCATGTTATTGTACCTCATATATCACTTTCTTCAATCATGAAGTTCTTGAACTCGTACAGTACTTGGTGAGGAAGGCTTTCGTTAATTCTATCAAAGAAAGAGTTGAATAATGTTGAGGTAGGGTAAACAACCAGTTTCTAGAATTTCCCTCTAAAGTGAAGTAGAAAACTCTTCTCATCAAATCATCCAAATTAGCCCAAGTAGGCTTCATAGCTCCACAAACTGAGTACATCAAGTCAATATGTTGATAAGCATAATCACAAGATAGTCCATGGAACTTGGGTAGGGTATTGATCGAGCTTCCTTTAATTTTAAAACCCAAGTCATAATTATTCACACCCCTTAGAGCACAATTGATAGTGGAGTTTTTCAATTCCTTTATGCTCCTTGTGTCATCATTAATATTAAGAGGGACATTATAGGGAATATCATTGTTATGTGCATATCCACCACCACTAAGGGTGGAACGGGCCAGGAGGCCTATTAGGGGCTTGCGGCTTGGCTTGTTAAAAGCCTGTCAAGCCTAGCTTGTTAGACTAATGGGTCAGGCAAAGGCCTTTTTCAAGCCTGATTTTATTAATAGGCCAAGTTTAGGCTGGAATACAAGCTTCATATGCCTCTTAGGCTTGCCTAGTTTGTTAAGTTGATGTATAAGTTGTTGGATCCTATGTTTTGATGATTACCAAACTTAGGAAGCTTTGTAAAAGAACTCTTTCATTTATAAGAAACTAAGGGAAATTACTTAAGTGACCGTATTTAAGTAATATCCACTTGGTTCAAATCAATTTGAACATAACAGAAACCTTGCTTACACTGGGACCTCGAGGAAGAGGGTTACCCTCGAGGAAAATTGGTCTTTGAACAAAGGCCAGGTTCCTGGCTCAACTGGCTATAACAGCTAGGTTCTGGTAGGAACCCGGCAGTAAGGTCAAAAGGCCTGGGACCCTCGAGGAAAATAGTTTATCCTTGAGGATTCAGGGACTAAATGCCTTTGTGTTTAGAAAAGCCAGGCTTGGCAAACCTGGCCAGTGTACGGTATCCTCGAGGAAAGGATGTATCCTCGAGGAAATAAGGAAAAGTACCCAC
>JBAGKO010042434.1:0-10152 GCA_037177275.1 Acacia concinna | reverse complement strand
CAATTCCTTGGGCAATCCAAAGATTGAAAGTAGAGTGCTTCCAAACAAGGCCTTTCATAAAGCTCCAACATGCCATATCATCATCTACAAATAAGATGCAAATAGGTAATATCATATATTCACAATTAAAGAAAATAATGGGAATTAAAATTGTTATTTAAAACATCACAATTTGACCAATTAAATTCCCTAAATACCCTTTGCACTTAAATCTCACATTAATTCTCAATCATGCCCAAAATAATCAATTAAGTCCCACAAAAGCCTAAGATTTATCATAGAAAGATATACAAATATTTGACTCTATCACCGTTGATTACCTTTCGGCAGCAACTTGTGAAAGTCAATTTTTTTTTTAGTGTACCTCTCCACTGATCTACACCTAATCATTATAAACCTTTTGAGGTTTTGAATACACTAGGTTTTAATAGGTTTTTTGACACCTTAGTACAATCCATTAAGTTTAATTTGGGTACTTTACAATCCCGCTAGTTCGAGCTTGGCACCACTAAAGCGCATCCTTCAACTTCATCTTTTTACTTGTAAGATAACCAACTCTCAAGGTCTCAATAACTTGATTTTACTTTTGAAATGAATGAAGATTACAAGTAATAACCCTCAATCTCGAATGATGTCTAAAACTAAAATACGGAGAGTAGTTCAAAACAATAATTATAATAGACTGAGAATAAAATAATTGAGTGTTGTGTATCGTTTAATTTTAATCTTTCCTATTCTTACTACTGTTTTTAATCAACTTATATATTTACAGCTGGTTGAACTTAATTGGTCTATCTAGTAGAAACAATAATCCAATCTTTGATCTTCTTGTTGGAGTCTTTACTTGAACGTTCTAAGCGAAATCAATGCATCTAACATAAGGTAGTTCAGCTAGGTGAATTAGTCCTTGAACATTAAATATTTACTACCTTCAAAATAAATTTGTATACTTGGAAATAAAAAGTTAATAATCAATTATAATGAAGCTACAATGGATTTGAAGAAGTACATTAAATTATATGAATTAATTTATGATTTTTGGTACTTTCATTTATAAATGGGTAAATGCTAGTTTTTGCCCCGAAAGTAACCATCCAGAAGCACTAGGTATCTGGAAGTTTTTTGAGGACCGTTTTTGCCTTAAAAGTAACCATCCAAGAGCTCTAGGTATCTAGAAGGTTTTTTAGGACCATTTTTGCTCTGGCAAATCTACACTGGCAGTTAGTCAATGTCAAATTTGACCATTAAATGACACCATGAGTTGAAAAATTTCACGTTCATTATCCAGATTGCATATGATTCGATCATCATGATCTCTAAAGTAAATTCCAGATCCAGATCACATATGGTTCAATCATCACAATCTATCAAATCTTTAGATATTTTTTTCTTCCTCAACTCACGATCTAAAGGTTTATCCCTTATATTGAAACTATATTCCCCAAAATCTCTTTTTCTCCTCTGATTGTGCTTGAATCCCAAAGACAGTGAAAAAATCCCAAAACATAGCTACTCCCAAAATGTTTCAGCACATGATGTCATTTAACGGTCAAACTTAACATTGACTAATGGCGGACGTAAATTTGTCGAGGCAAACATGATTATTGAAAAACTTCCAGATACCCAACGCTCCTAGGTGGTTACTTCTGAGGCAAAAATAATCCTTGAAAACTTTCAAATACCCAGTGCTCTTGGGTGGTTACTTTCAGATACCTAGCGCTCTTGAATGGTCACTTCTGGGTCAAAAATGGTCCTAAAAAAACTTTCAGATGCCTAGCGCTTTTGGGTGGTTACTTTTGGGGTAAAAATGGTCATTTACCCTTTATAAATTTGGGGCACACAAGTTGGGTGTAAGACTTGAATTACTTCGTAGATATTTTAAGAATGTATTACTCAAAAATATGATTCGAATTAACTACTCTAATATTTGGAAGTGCAACTTAGAATGAAAACCTTTAAGAACAAAACTTATGTGAAAGACTGCCGTTACTCTAGCTAAAGTATGAAAAGCATATCTATGAAACACTAAATTTTGGGTAACCACTTGAGGACTTAGATTTGAGAATGTTGAAGCACATATTCGAGGCTTTAATTTCATATTGGCTTAATTGAAGATTTTAATTTAAGACAATGCAATATCAATTAATGACGAAAGGCTTTATGAAAAAAAATATTAGTAGAAATTATATTTACACACACACACACATAATCTCATGAACTTGAATCTATTATTGGAACAACTCAATGTCTTAAACGTAATAACGTTTGTAACTTTCAACAATGATTCGAGTGACAGCGCATAAGTTGATTTTCTATTAAGATATGCAAGGCTCAAGGGAGTTCTCCCATAAGATATATAATTAAGAATAAAAGTATTTTAATTATATATTATAAAAATAATTATAGCATATTTTGTCCATATATAATTGTAGTGTCAATATCTTTATTTTCCTTAATTAGACTAACAAATTTAATAATATAAGAGACTCAAATCACACTTTATAAACTTAAATAATTAAACTGAAACTTGATATAAATGTAAAGGACCAAATATATTTTATCCAAAATCATTTTGCAATTGGAGCATAACCAATATATATAAAAAAAATGAAAAATTAAATTTAAATGAAATAGTTTTGTGCGCTTTAAAATTATCATAAAATCCGTGATACGCAATCAAGATAAGATTTCTACTGTAAATGAGAGAAAGTACACGGGATAGGATTTAAAATAGAATAGAAGAAACACCAATAAATTCATAAAGTCTTCTTGTCCATACATAAATTAGTTCCAAAAGAAATGGAAAAAGAAGAGTACAAAAATAAGATACGAATATCTTAAACAGCATTCTTCCTCTTATATGCTTTCGTCTCTTTCCAAAACGAATGAACGTAGAAGTTCACTTTGTAATATTCTTAATTAGATGTTCAAAGGAACCAGTCTTTCCGAATAGCCAAACACTTTGAACATTTTAGGAACTCCATGGATTTCAAACCACTTAATTTTATGGTTCTTAAGGTTAGTTATATGACACCAACTAGCATCCATCTTCAACAAAGAATCTCATCATATCCCAAAAGCCTTAAAATGATCCAAATTTAGGGCGTGGTCCGATAACATATTTCTTGCTCTAGCTACTCTCAACATCATACTTCTTTATCGCCTAGATTTTGAATTTGTGATTGGTCATGTATGTAGCAATCCAATTAATTAGTTTCTCTCATCCATCACAGCAACATTTAATTTATTAGATGGATCAACTAAATGAGGGGATTGAATCATACCAAAACACCTCTTTGTTGAAATCAAAGGACAATATGGCCTTATTATCATTATCATCAGTTAAACAGTGATAGAACCCATTCAAATAAGCCTTGTATTTTCGGCTACATAAACGACAATCGGAGACAACACAATTTTGGGTCTCTAAGAACTAGTAGTTACATATACCTCAACTGGGGGCAGTTCTCTTCCTTGAAAATCCGAATTCCCGAATTGAACAACCTTCTAATTTGTAGTCCTTTGTAATAGGATCAATCTGGAATACAAACATGATATGAACCATGTATTTTGACAACTTGAAAAGAGAGGTCACATCAATAATATGATAACGTGGATACATGGATTGATTTTGTTCCGAGAGATGAACTAACTTGATAATAAAACATTAACCTAAATATCAATAAGGGAAAATCTCACTCAGATTCTAATAACAAGAAAAAATATATATAAAAAAGTCTCACTATAGATTCTTATAATATAAAAAAAGTCTCCACATACCTCCGTAATATTGATTCCATAATGTGAATTTATTTATTGATAAGTATACGTGACTATATTGAAAAGTCATAGACCGACTATTGACAAACTCATATATGTTAGCTAAAGCATCTCCAATTGATAAGTATGTATGGCTATATTGATCAACCTATATAGGCTATATATCATCAATCACTTAATCAATCATCAATATACTCTTATAAATATTGAGCCTCTGGATACATGTTACGTTGATTGGTCCAAAGTAATATGCTTATTTTTTTGGACAAAAAGTCATATGCTTATTTGGCTAAACTACTTACTCATTATAACAATCAACTTCAGACTTCTAATGTAAACGTGCTAAATTACACTGGATAATATAAAATAGTAAATTATAAAAGTAAACACGCACTTCAATAAAATGATATTACGTGTTCTTGTCCATAGAAGAATTTATTTCCCAACGTAGTTCATACGTTTGGCAAAAGAAAAAGAGGTCACGGGTTCTCTCATAATCCATTTTCCCCCTCTTTTTTTCTTATAATCTCATTTTAACCACCAAATTAATAAAAATAAATGGTTCACATTTAATATTTTATAAAACTATTGTTTTAAATACAAATAAATAAATTTCAACTATTAAAACATGATCTACACCTTTTATAATTGCAATACAAACAAAATTAGTAAAAAAGAAATTAATAAAACACTATAATTATAGTTTTAGATAATATTAAATCAAGGCCATTTATTTTTTAATCTAAGGGTAGAAATGAGATTTTAAGAAGAAAAGGATATAAAAGGTTTTGAGAAAATCTGCTCCCGACTTAATAATACAAGTATTTTATCATGAATCTTCTATAGCACTCTTCCTCTTGTTTTCTTTATTTCCGTTCTTTGCAAATGAATGAACGTAGAAGATTCACTGTGATAGTTGTCTTAGATGTGTTGGAAATAATGGGTGTGTATATACATGTCACAAGGAACAAGTCCCGTCTTCTTTGGGATTGTGTGCATCCAAATAATTAATGATTTTGAAATAATAAATGGGATAAGAGGAGGAGTAAGCTCACGAGCATAATTTAATAATGAGCCATGTGAAAATCCTGAAATTTCTCCTTGCACGTGAATTACAAATGGAATGGGCAACCTTTATTGAGGCTTGTTTTCTTGTGAGAATTCAAAACTATTTTGGATTATAAGAGAAGATAATATGTTATGAATTTAGCCTTAATTGCGGATACTAAACGTTGGATTTTAAAATGATTTTGAGTAATTTTTAATGCCTTTATCATTGAGGATTTAAAATGAATTATTCGATCCACTTTAATTGCTTTTAATATTACATATTTATTACCTTAAGATGTTTTAATTTTACAGCATGTAGAACCAATTTCATTAAAAGGTTTTAAGGATATCAATGTGAAGTGTTTTTATGGTAATCAATAGCTTGCTCAACGTTCAAATATTTGAGCCCATACAAGGTGCATCAGCCAGAGGCTCTTAATATAGTGTTTATGAGCTCTCAAGTATTTCTCTTCCTCCTCTTGCATATTCTTTTACCTATTAAGTTTTATTATCTTCCATAATTCTGCTTACCATATTTTGCAGGAAGGGTTTGTTTAATCTAGGGAGTATCACATCTTATCTACTTATAGTTGTGAAATAGTTCTTAAGGGCAGTGTTCTTGTACACGACTCAAATCAACTTCATTATTTGCTGGCACTAGTGTTGCTACTAATTGGATCTAAACAGAACTAGGAAGAGCTAGAAGATCCACCAAGTTGTGTTATAATCTAGGAGCTATGACCAACAATCTTAAAAGCTATTACATGCATCAATTATTTTGGCACTCATCAGAGGCATAGTTATCAAACAAGGAGACCCCTGAACTTTATTCTAATTAATCTTATGGTTTTATTTTGGTATTTTCCTTTTGTGTAAGAATGTTGATTTCGATCTCTTGTTTTGTCAGTGCCTCATTTCAGGAAATTTCTTTGGGATCTCATAATATAAAAAATGGACAAAATAGGTCACTCTGCATTTTAGAGGATTGAGACGATAAGATGGCAGATATGTTACTATCGGTCATGCTTCCTTTAACATTGTGGCTTAATCTCTGGCACAGAAATAATGGACACGTCAAACGGGATCATTTCTGTCTTGATCTTCTCACATAGGTTCTCTCTTATTCCTTCGGTTTTTACAACCTTTGGTAATTTCACAGTAATGTCTTGATATTGTTCTTCGCAAGAAATTGTTCAATAGGCATGTTATATATTTAGTAAAAGCTGAAGGTATGTTCTGTTTAAAATTGAAGTTCTTATATTAAATAAATTAAATTGATATAAATGGCGCAAATCACGATCCCTGGTGCCAACTAATGAAAGGAGAGAAGATTTCGTTGATCAAATTGGTAATTGATTTCCGACTAGGTTTTGTAGTTATTGGATACAATACTAATTGATGCCACTTTGCTAATGCTGGGTACATTGATAAAATAACTTTGCTAAGGTGCTCTCTCTAGTCATATATTCAATTTGCTTGATTGGTTTTTAAAGCCTGATAAATATATTATAACGGTCATTATCTATTTAAATCTGCTTTCAATGTTTGTGACATGGAAAAGAGGAAGATACAATTGCTCCCTATTATAATATATGAGTGATAGCCATTATAGATCTTAATGAACATTTATATAGTAAGAGAACATTATAAGGAGTATAATGATAGCCATTACACCAATTAATATGTAATAGAAACAATTTATTGGCACAATTATGTTGTCATCTTGACATATGTGATCTGACTATAATTTAAGAGTTGTTATGATTTATGTGTTACCCATGGTAAATTTATAGTTAATTTTTTAAAGGAAATTTTGAGAGGATATTACAGATATTTACACTATTAAAATTGTGTGTGTCAGTTTCTAACACAATATCCTATATATATATATATATGTAAAGGGAATAATTGATAATTTTATGCTTTGAGCTAAGCTCATAAACTTTTCTTGTGATGTTTGTGCTGGAATATTCAAATAATCTAGTATTTGAAAATGTACTATTTATTTTGTGGTGACAAAATATTATGAGGAACATTCTAATTTAATTGGAGTGTAAGAAGATTTTATAGTGTGAGATTCTAATTTAATTAGAGTTATTATCCAAGAGATGTGAAAATAATTTGAGATATTTGAAAGTGTGGGGTGCCTATAAATATTTTTAAAATTTTATGAGAGCAAATTTTATGAATCATCAAATTTTCTATGTTTATTGAAACAAGCATTATACTTATGGAAATTTATTCATTTATTCATAGTAGATAACTATAGTTTTTATGAAGTGAGACTATATAATAATCCACGTGTAAAAATATATATGTGAATTTTCTTTATTATGCTAACCTTGTTTGAAGTGTTTTTGTAGCACAATATAGATATACACAAATTATTGAGAATTTTGTTGTATTAATGGATTTTAATTCTTGTGATATAGCGTATGTTATAAGGAGATTGTACATATATATATATATATATATGTGGTCTCATGAGGAAATTGAAATATTTGAGGGGTACTATACATGTTAGTATCATGAACCGTGGATTTCTATTATATTGAGATATATTGATGTTAATTGAATATTAATTTTGTGTTAGAAATCCACTAGTACTCACAATTAAAATATTGTGTAAGTGAGAGTTTATTACTCTAAAGATAGATGCAATTGGAGGTTAAGTTGTTGAAAACCTCTTAACAAATATTTTGGCATAGAACCAACACTTGATGTTGATGAGTTGTGATTGTCAAATGGAAGTAATCATTGTAGAAAGAATAATGATGTATGTGGAAATTTGTTTGAAATTAATTGTGAATAAGCATACCTAAGAATTGTATAGTTATTTCAATTGATTTTGTGATGTCAAAAAAGTTGACTTGCAAATCCATTAACAAAACCATGGAGAAGAATTAAATTAGCCAAAGGAATGGGACAAAAGCCAATTTAAAATTAATGGCGATGGTTAAACCAACTTTTGTGATTGGTAGATGATAAATCATATTTTTACTACATAATTCCATGCAATATTGATGATTTTCCTTGATTTTATGATGTTCAAAATGCATTTAATTAAATAAATTGGAATTATGTGGAATAATTTGGAGAACATGAATTTTGGCTTAAAATGTGCATAATTGTTATCCTTTCTTTGCATTTAATTTAGAATATTTGGTATTACAATTTTGTGCATTTTTCTTGAAGGAAATTTAAAAGAAATGAATTAAAGGAAGACTAAAATGTAAGATGAGAATTGAAGGCTAGAGGGATATATTGCAAGGAGTGAAAAGCTGAAGATCTAGACCCATGGATCATTAGGATCGACCCACTTAGAAGCTCTTGACCCAGTTTGGCAATTGAAGAAAGAAGCAGAGATGCGATCTAGGAATTCATCCATCATCCATCTTCCTCTCGCGAATTCACTCTTGTTCTCACCGTCACCATCGACACTTCGCCTCTCTTGTCGGCTACCTTCATCCATGTCACCATCTTATATGTCATCGGTGAGTGTTTAGAGAGAGGCCGAAACCCCACCATTCATCACGCATTCACAATCACTCTCGGCCATCACCCATCAACACCATCGCGCTCACGGCTTCACCTCTAGCCATCAAGCTTGATTATGCTTCATCTTCGGTTCCCAAGAGCTTCATTCCAACTTTGGATCACTTCTAATTTGTTCCAAAATTCTAGCTCCTTCGTGAGCAACTCTATGGAATTCCTGAGACAAATTAGAGCCCTTATGAGCTGGGAGCCATGGCGATGAAGACACAAGTGTCTCTCAATCCCATGTGTGGCTAGCTTCCGGTAGTTTCCTAGGAATTTGACGGATCCGAGCTCTGGTTTGCAATAGTGAGTATGCCACTGATATGTTTTCCCTTTCTTTTAATTCTGATGGCATTGTAATTAAATGATACGAGTTGTGTTTTCTAATTATGGTGAACATTGCCTATTTGTAACTAAAGAGAATTCGGAAGCATTGAAACTTGTAGATCGCTGGGTTATTTTAGATTCTGTATTATAAATTAATTCATGAACTGATTTTATCTATATTGAATTTGGTTTGCTTAAGAATCGAAGGCTTAGTCTAGTTGATTAGGCAGACGATGCTTAAGTTTTCTAAATCTGATTTGATGCTAGTGAGTGCCAATTAATTGTTTAACTCAATTGATGCTTTAGTTTCAATTAATTCTAAGAGGCAAATCACAATTCATGCTAGTGGTGAGGATTGTGGTATTAAAACTAACTAGTGGTTGGTTCATTTGCCTAAGAATTTCAAGTTGGTAACTACTCTAATCATTGTGAGAGCAAGGAAGATCCTAAGATTTCTAGGGAACTAATCATCATCACTGAGTTTCTGAATCAATCATTATGTTTGCCTAGTTCAGTTGCTTGATTAGTGTTCATTCATTTCATTCCTTAGTTTAGAATTAATTGTAAGTAATTGTCAATTCATGAATTCTCTTACATTGATGTCATTGGGTTAATTTGCTAAGTTAATTAAGGTCCAATTAGATTGTTCTTAGCGAAAATTAATAGATTTTAGGCTCCTTGTGAAAAATGGCCTAGGTTAATCACTATAATATAGAGTTTAGATTAGTTTCTTTGATTTTTAGGGGATACGACTAACTCTTTAAATCAAGTGGCGTTGTTGCCAAGGAGCCTTATTAGTCAAGGTTCCCTAAGAAATCTCTTTGGGCTCCTACATTTAAGGAAAAAAAGAGAAAAAAATAGGATTGGGTAGTTTTCTTGTTTTCTAGAAGTAGCTTCTAGTTTGCTTGTTTTCTCTTGCTCCTTAGGAGAGTAAGTAGTGATTGCTAGGTTTCTTGCTTCTTTGCATCTTTGTTGGTTGCAACTTGAAAGAGGAGGCCCGAGGCTAGTTCTATCATTGCTGGCATTTGCTATGGAAGAAGAAGTTCATACAGGACTTCATTCGGTTCATGTGTTTTACCTACTAGTTTTTGCATGTGATAGTTGGGCTGAGCTGATTTGTTGCTTGTTGTGCTATTTTCCCAATTAGGTGCATTCTACTGATTTGTTTTGAGTATTGAATTGCACTAAACTTGCATGTTCTGAACTCATGTGATTCATTGCTGCCACTTGCATTATATGAAACTTGATTTGCATCTATGGCCCTCTAACTTGATTCTCATGCTGTATTGTTGTCTGCTTTCTTGACTTACGCTGATAGAGTTGTAAATTTGCATGCATATGTAACTAGAGCTTCACTTCAAATCTGTATGGTTCTGTTCTTGGCATTTCTTGGCTACTGATGATTAATTGCCATTGCTGCTTTGTCACTTTACTAAACCTTGTTTTTGGATCCATAAT
>JBAGKO010042423.1:0-10152 GCA_037177275.1 Acacia concinna | reverse complement strand
AAATGAAAAGAATGAGATTTAGAGAGAATGATGAGATAAAGAGTGGGAAGGAAAAATGATTACCTGAAGATAACAATCCAAAAAACAATTTCCCCACCTACACCATCACATTGTTGTCCTTACATCCCCTCTGTGGCTACCATCCTTGTAGCAGCTTCTTTGCCGACATCGTCGCCAGATTTGGGAGCAGGCATCACCGCTAGATCTAAGAGATGGTTGGAAGGTGGGGTGTAGTAGGAGAGAAGGGGAAAAATAAAGGTAGAGACGAATGGCCAAAAAGGAGAGCGAGAGACCCATGTAAAGGGAGAAAATGTGATTTAAAAAGTGGCATTTTGAAATTCAAAATTTAAATTTTAAAATAATGGAAAGCAAAAATGACTTGGGCAGAATAAGGGAAGGAGGGAAACTTGGATCAAGACTTTTGGGGCCCAACATTGGTTGTTGCATAAGTAATAATAGTCTGACACTTTGACAGAACAACTTTTTTTTCTTTTTGATGATAGCGTAGTCCAACAATAGTGCAACACAAGCCATTCTATCTATAAAACCGTGTTCAAGATTTAATGGAAATTGGCTTGCATGCAGCCAGAGGCAATCTTAGATGGCTAAATGGCTTGTGAACAGTAATTTTGGAGAGAGGATAATGGAAGAGTATTTAATGATATATTGATTGTTAAATTACCTTCTTTACCATTCATTAAAAATAGGCAATACCATATTATCAAAATAGGTAGACCACATTATCAAAACAGGCACGTGGACTTATTAAAATAGCCACTTCCAAATAAAAGGGAAATAAACACATCAAATTGAATACACTTGTCAAAATAGGCAAACCATATTGTCAAAATAGACACATGTACTTGTCAAAATAGTCACATAGAATGAACTCATCAAATTGAATACACTTGTCAAAATAGACAGACCGCATTGTCAAAATAGGCATGTGGACTTGTCAATAAATGAGGGCAAAGAGGTAATTTGACAATTAAACATAATATTAGTGACGTCCCAAAAGACCTCTTTGTTGGGGGCCAGAAATTCATATGTGACTTTTTTTGCAAATTTGTTTGGTCCTTGGTGTTGAGGGAAACTTTCACCCAATGGGGGGGTTGAATTGGGTGACTCAACATTTTCTTAAATTTTTTAATCACACATACTTAGAGGATTTATATTGATTTATTCTTAACTCTTGACCTACGTCTAGTTTCTCAGTATGCCACTTAGATACCACTAACTCCCAAGATTTCAATTGGCTCTTGGTGCTTTAGTACATACTCGATTCAATACTTAAGAGACTCTCTCCCTTACAGTGTGCAATCCAAATCCCCACTTAAGGTCCCACTACCTTGAGTACCTCTATAGATTTTAAAGAATTGCTGCTAGAACTCTCTCTTAGAGTAGATGAATAATCACTAATGCTCAATAAATTTTCAAACTAAAACACTTAAATGAAACAATAGAAATAATCAATGCTACGGGTTTCATTAGTTGATTCTCATAAATGTCATCACCTTTTATAGCTTGTCTGAGGTTGGCGACCATTGAAGTGGTTGTTGTATATCTGTTGTGAGTATTTGGAAATCTGCTGAAGTTACCTTGGAAATGCTCGTTGTGAGCAATAAGAATTTCTCTGAGTAAAAACTAGTTGTTGAAGATATGAGAGAATGTTCTTCAAATTTTGTAGGTAGTTGGTAGCATTTAACGTTCTAACACAAAAAATTGCTTTTTGTAAATTTGAACTTATATATTCATTTGGCCAGTTGTAATATGTTCTTTATCATGTACAAAAACTTGTAAAAGTATTAGTAATCAATGGGTATTAAATGCAGAATTATATAGATGATTTAAAAATTACGCTATAATGCTCTATTCCTTGAAAATATTTGGATAGAGGAAATCTTGAGTTAGAAGCTCGAGCCAGAAGAAAATAACTTGAAGAAGATGAAAGATTTTATAATTGAAGATTGAAGTTAGCTTGGGTTCATAATTTCCAATGACCTTGAGCTAACTAGGCATTTTGGAATGAATTGGACTTTATGCTGGAAAACAAATATGTTAAGAGCTTGAGTCCATATATATCAAATGGCTTAACCTATCAAAGTAGTTTAAAAGAAATTTGATATGTAAGAAGATAACTTGAGCTTAGAACTTGAGTTTTTTAAAGTAAAATTGTAAAAATGTGATTTTTCATATGCCAAGTAATTTTCTGCTATGAGGATAGCTTGAGCTATCTTGGATGTTAAAAGAAATAAATATGATGTGAAAAAGATTCTAGAAGACCAGACTTGAGTTGAATACTTTTAAAAAACATTTAGAGGGAGCTTGAGCTATCGGGAAAGAAAAGAAAAGAAATATAAGAGAAAGAGAGCTTGGGTCAAGGCTCAAGTCAATATATATATATATATATATAAATGACTTCAGCCTTAGCAAGTCACTCATTGAAGGAAATATGTATAACAACGAGTGACTCACTGTTATATGAAGATAGAGAATATATATATATATTAAATGGAGTCCCCTGACCCGCTGAAGGCTTCCTCCATAACAGCAAGTGGGGGGATGATAAAAAATCATTTTTAAGTTTTTTTTCCAAAAATTTTAATTTTTGAAAACAACTTTCAAGACCTTTGAATTTCATCATTCAACCTCTACTTTGATTAAAACAAAAATCTCTTATGATTATTAAATATGGTTTGATTATCATCAAAACATAAAACATGGGATCTAACACTTGGGACCTAAATGCCATTTTTCTTAAGGGAAAATCTTACTAAAAATGGGTTAATTACCCTATTTCTAATTTGGGTCACTAATTAAACAAATTATAGAAAGGTTATGTTGCACAGTTGGGGATATTAAAATATTAAAACATGTACTCCTATATAAATTAGAAGAAAAGAATTAATTTGAGTGTGTATAAGCCTAGAAGTTATATGCTTTTTTCAATGTTTACGAGTAAAATGGCAAGGCTTAGGTTTCACACAAACGTCAATAAATGCAAAGATCAATTTGAGAACAAAAGATGGCTGAATTAAAAAATCTAAAGGCAAAACATATAGGCCTCATTTGATTTTCTTATCTGTCTTTTGTTATTTTAAACAGTTTTTAGAAACAAGTTTTGCAAATAAAAACTCAAAAAATTATGTTAGGACAATTATTTAAAAAAATTGTTTTTAAAGTGATGTAGAGGCTGTTAGTACAAACCTCTTACCTAAAGAGGTGAATTGGGTGATATAAAAATAATTAATAAAATAAAAAATCAAATATGAGATTAACTCAACAGACACTAAGAGAGCAGAGCTTAACCAATGCCTTGATCACACGATTTATACTAGTTTGGTCTAGCTCCTCGACCTACATCCAGTTACTTGATATCCCATCTAGTTTCCAATAAACCTCCAAGATTTCAATGGGCTCTTGGAGCCTCAGTACAATCTGTAATACACCACTCAAAAGTTACTCCCCTTACAATGTATAGTTTCAACACCTATCTCAAGGTCCCTCTACCTTGAGTGACACTTACACGTTTTTGAGAAATTCAGTGAACAACTCTCTCACAGAGTGAATGCATATAAACACTAAGACCAGAGAATACAATAATTTAAGACAGATTTTAATGCAACAATAGCACAATAACATTTCACTCAATTAGTTGTTGCCGTCTTAAATTTTCTGGCTATTATAATGTCTTTGAGGATGATGACCGTTGATAATGTTTACGTTTCCATTGGAATCTCTTCAGCCAACTTAATTATAGTCGTATTGAGACAGAAGAAGTTTCTCTTAAAGAGAGTGAGAATGTAGCTGTTGAGAGCAAAGAGAATGTTCTTCATGTGTGTTTGCCTTCATTTAATGCTTCTTTAAATGCTTCTGACACATGCAATGTTCTTAAACATTTTGAGTTTGTGCGATACTTTGGTTGATTTCCATATGTTTGGTGACATGAGAAAAGTCTTTGGAATAGATCAGTAACAAGTGGGTAGCAATAAATTCAAGAAATGAATCAATATAAGAATCACACTACGATGCTCCATTTTTAGTATTTTGAGAATTCAAAATAACCTTAAGGTTTAGTTGATCCCTCGATGTAGCTTGGAAAATTCAGAGGTTAAAAAAGTACTCGAGGTTTTCATAAAAAGATTTACATTGAGGTTATGTCTTTACTCCAGTTTATTCACATTGAATAACACATAACCTTGAGGTTGCCAATTTAACTCAATGTTTGATATTACACTATAATGAGTACAAATACATCATGAGTAAATTTATAACCTCAAGGTTTTGAGAAAACCTTGAGGTATCAGGCTTTATCAAAATCTCATAGCAACTTGGGAGTTAAAAGGATAGTCAGCACTTACTAACCTTGAGGTCAATGAATTTACTTGAGGTTTCATTTACCTTGTCTTGATCAATGAGGTTAAAATCAGCTAAGATTGTAACTGAGTTTTGTCACAAAACTGGCTCAACTAATGAGATTCAATCATACCTCGAGTTTATGGGAAAACCTCAAGGTTTTAATACCTTCCTTTACCCAACGAGATTTTGATCAAACCTTGACTTATTAGCAAGGTTTTGACCTAACCTTGTTGGAGTGGGAGGTTTCAAGCAAACCTCGAGGTTTTGGCAAAACCTTGCTGTTGAGCGAGAGTCACTGAAACCTTAAGTTTTTTGTAGACCTCAAGGTTGTAGTAAAACATTGTTGCCATCAAGGTTTGAGGCAAATCTGACCATAACAATGAGGTTTCCTTAAAACCTCGCTGTTGTAGTGAGGTTTGGTCAAACCTCGAGATTTTGATAAAATCTCGAGGTCTGACTGCAAATCTTTACAGTCAAACTAGAGGGTAAGATTTCTTGAAAGCTTTTGACATTAGACTAATTGAATATTACTTAAGTAAAATTAGTCACTTATGTAATCTTCCTTTAGTTTAAGATACTCTCAAGCTTATGCCAATTAAGACATTAATCTATCTTGCTTAGAGTAACTTACAATTAAAAGAGAACTTCATATGGGGTTATTAGTAGGAAATGTGAAATAATTTAGTGTCTTGCTCAAATAAGAAACATGCACTATAACTTTAGGTGCTAGGTAGGTAATAGCTAAAGGGGATGGAACTTCTAAGGAAGAATGGCTTGCACGCAGTCCTATATTATTAGAGGTAAGCTTGTGAATAGTGAAATGAGTGGGAAGCCAAAGATAAGACATTGAAAGAGATGGCTCGTTGGAACAGTATTTATTAATAGATAAATGGAAGGTACAAATTAGGAATTCTATACTTTTAAACCACCCCTTTTGGTGGCCTATGCAATCTAGATCTGCAACATCTAAATATCTATAGATAGTTACAAATCTATTATTCCATATTCCATTGAGATAGTGCCTGGTTAGATGGAATTATGATTTAGAGCAATCAATTACCCACAGTATTTTATGGATGTCTTTGAAGAACCTTTTACCCTTCCTCCTTCTTGCAAGCATGACAACTGTATTCATCTTAAGCCAGACCTACCTATTACCCAACAAGCCATATCGTTATGGCCCTATGCTAAAAGAATGAAATCAAAAGACAAGTGCAACAGATGTTGGCCAGTGGGGGGCGGTTTGTGAGAATCATAGCCTATTTGCAGCTTCAGTTATACTTGTTCAAAAGAAGGATGGTTCCTAGAAGTTCAGTGTTAATTACAAGAAATTGAATACATACTATTAAAAGTAAGTTTCATACTTCTCTCATTGAGGAACTTTTAAGCGAGTTGCACGTGTCTCTATATTGTTCTA
The DNA here is from genome assembly GCA_037177275.1 of Acacia concinna. Lineage (NCBI taxonomy): Eukaryota > Viridiplantae > Streptophyta > Magnoliopsida > Fabales > Fabaceae > Acacia > Acacia concinna. The sequence continues at coordinate 4,376 of JBAGKO010042423.1, read as the reverse complement.
AACTCAATGTATGAGTTAGATATCACCAAGTTTGGATGCATCCTACAAATGTTTTTAAAGTTGCTTTTTGTATTCATGACGGGTTATATAGATTTGTTGTAATGCCTTTTGGCCTCACCAATGCTCCAGCCACCTTCCAATCTTTAATGAACATTGTTTTCATGGCCTTCTTAAGGAAATTTATTCTAGCTTTTTATGATATTTTGGTATATAGCAAGACTTGGGAATCTCATTTGTAGCATCTTACTCAGACCTTACAACTTCTTCAAAATAATCAACTCTTTGCCAAGTCTAGTAAAATGTGTCTTTCCTGCTATGTAGGTAGAATATCTTGGACATTCAATTTCGGTTAGGGGAGCATTAGGAAAATATATTGTATATAAATAGGATTGGTTAGGTTTAATTGGGAAATATCATTATGTTTGCGCATCTTTTTCATTCTCATATATTAATTATGTGTCAACCTTCTTGGATATATAGACTAGCTGATACATGGAATATATAATACAATTTGAATATATTCATACTATAACATCCTAAATTTCATATGTAAGATATGAATTATTTAAGAATTATTAAGGGTTAGAGAGTAATGAGAAAATATACAAAATGATGTTAAGGTAGTAAAGTGATAGAGGTAATATGACTTCATTAGCAATTATAACTATCTATGATTAATTAAAAAAATTAGCTAGGTTAATTAATGAAAATTCCCATAAATTCAAAGGATAAAAGGAAAATTTCCTAGATGAAGCTTGTGAGGCCTAGAGGATGAAGGAAGGTGTGGAAAATAAATTAAGATAAATTTTCTAACTCTCACTGAAATTTCTAGCTAATTAAAGAGGAGGAAGATTTAGTTAGAATTAAATATGGGAAATACCCAGAGGCCTCCAAAAAGTGATTTAAATGAGGGAAATATTATCCCAAGAATTATAATGAATTATAAAATAATTTCTAGTTCAAAAGAATATGGAGATTAATTTCTAGGATTTTATATTCAAAATTTTATCAGTAAGAGACCAAATTTGGAAAAATTCTAGAAAAAATAGTAAATGTATAATAAAAATTGGGGAGTACCCTTGAATTATTTGGAGACTAATGAAAGTTGGTTTGAAATTTTTGCATATAGTCGATATAGCGACTTTTCAGAAAATTCATTTAGCAAATCACACTTCCCTTAGAATTAAGGGTAACTTAAATGAGTAGTATGTTTTTAGTGAGAATTCACATCAGATTTGCAGCAAAAAATGTAGCCAATCGCATGCATGAAAAATTGGATTAAGTTAAGGGTAAGTTAGGAAATGAAAGTTTGCTAATTGAATTAATGGATTGTATTAATTCATTCTCTGCTCATTTATGGTGGAAGAGCTGAACTCCACCAGAAAAGAAAGAGAGAAAAAGTGAGATAGAGGAAGAGAAAAAGAAGAGGAAAAAAAGAAAGAAAGGAACAATCAAGCTATAAGTCAAGGTAAGTGGTAATCAACCATGTGTTGATGCTATTCATGTTATTGTCTTGAGTTTTGTGATTTTTGGAAGCATGAAAGTTAAGGGGAAATGTTGTCCAATTTTATAAAACATATGGAAAAGATTATTTTAGAGTTATCCATGATTCATGGAAGTGTTTAGAGCTTGAACTATGATAGTTTATGGGATCAAAGTAACCTAGATAGGATCAGTTTCTAATCTACATGAATCTTATCAAATGATGGATTATAGTCATGATAAGACTTATAGATCACATCTTAAACTTTAAAATGAGTGGTAGAACAACTAATTTGGAGATTTGTACAAAAAGTTATGTCCTTTCAAAGTTAGACATAAATTTTGGAAAAATAGAATAGCTTGGCACAAAATGGGTACTGTTCAGTTTTGAGCAAAAACTAGATAGAAGAGTATTAATTTCATGATTTTAAGTTCAAAAATGGATTCTACATACAAAATTGTATTTCAATAGGTTAGTCCAAGATTTTTACCATAGGGAATAAGTATTAAACCCTAGGACATCAAAAAGAGTAAGAGAAAGGATTTAAATTCCAGCAAGTAAGCTTTTGGTGTTTATGATAGTTGTTAATGGTTGTTGCACCTTCTTGGCTTAATTAGGGTTTGACATTTGTGGAAAAGACCCTTAGGAGGTTGAAACTAAAAAGCCAAGAGGAAATATCAAAGATTAAGGTAGCATAGTTACATAATTTCTAATGTCATTACTGCTTATCTTGTGATTTTTCATGTGCATGTTTGGTTGAGTTTGAGATTGCTTTTCTGGTTGTCATGATGATGATGACTACTATGTTATGTTGCACTCCTAACATGTAAATGCTATATCTTGTGTTCAATGTGATGTGAATTAAGATGATGATGCCATGTGGCATGCAAAGCATGTTAACTCCCTAAGTTAATTTTATGCTTGTCACATATTGCTTACTTGTTTGATATTAGTATTATTGTAACTTGCTATTGAGATTCTCAAGAATCTCACCCCTATTAACAACTATAAACTAGGGCCTAAATCATCAAGGAGGAATGGAAAGGGAGTACAAGGATGAAGGCTATGTGCTTAGTATATGTATGTACATATGCTGAAAATGCTTGCTAGAAATTGCACTGGAACAATAATCTTATATAGGTTCCATTTGTACCATATGAATTATCTAGATTCTATAATTTTTCATGATAATAGGTGACATGTTGACCTTCATTTTGATAGGTAAAAACGTAGGAATTGGAATTTCGTACGTAAAGTTATGAATTTTAAAGTTAAAGTTCAAAACTGGGAAAAACTGTTTTACTAAAAAGACAGAATTGGATTCTATACAATTCTGGCATTGATCCATATGAAATGTTGTATGAAACTTTTTTGCCCTGTAGATCCTTCAAAGGGCTTTCTATAGAACTTGGAAGCACATTATTTCGATTTTTCTACATTTAGTTACAATTTTTCAAAGTTTGTCCAAAAATCTATTTTGATAGTGAACAATACCCATCGAAAACAAAATTTTCATTTTTGAGTTTCTATGTTATCCGCAATGTAATGCAACTCTAATAAACACTAAGTGACCTAAAAGATGGTCTATACGTAAGGTGTGACACATACATGGTACCAAGTCCACAATAAAAAAATTTTCAAAGTAGCTTTTCTTCCCCGTTTGTGTTCGATATAGAGAGGAAGATAGCATTTTGTTTCTTGTTGTTTGGTGTATCCTTTAGCTACATGCTCCCTACTTCCTGACACGTGGACTTCACGTGCCGTAGCTGCAAGACTCTTCCATTGACACGTGAGGGTGTGTCCCTAGTCTATTTGCTATCGTCTTTTCTAGTTATCCTCATCGGCACAACACAATTTTTTCCTAAAGTTTCACATTGAAATTCCATCATTTTGAAATTCTGGTGAATATCTATATTAACAACTTGAGAATCTATATAACAACTCTAGGGGCATTTAAATAATGTATACTCAAGTTGTTAAAATTAATGGGTATTTAGGTAATCTAACACAATTTTTAAGTTTTTGAAAATTCCATATTCCTACTAAGGACTTACTTAGAATTTTCATATTTCATATCACTGAATTGTCTTTTATCATTTTGTTAGCATTTTAATGAGATTTTCCCTTTATCATAAGGCTTCCTCTCTTCAGAATTTTTTTTTTAGCAAAATCATACAACACTAAGGACAATCTTTCTCTTCAAGTTTTTTTCAAGCAGCCCCTTATTATAATTTTGACCTCCTACACCTAGATAACGAGGCCTCAATTTACACTTATTGTGTCAACAAATGTTTCCATAAGATCCCTAAACCCTAAACCCTAAACCCTAAACCTAACATCACATGGCAGAAGATCTTGGATCTAAATTTTGATTTCTCAATTTCTCAACTATTGACACTAGGGTTAATTTTGTGTTTGTAGTTCATCATTGTGTAGATACTTGTTAAGCTCTATAACTGTATGGAACTTATAAGCCTTGTTTGTTTTAAGCAATAACTATACATAAGAAATTGAGTTACAACATATATAACATAAAATGAAACGCAATAAAATCGTAATGATGGTTTTGTATTTATATAACTAAATTAACGATAATTTTCTTTTCAATTATTTGTTTCTTTATCTTTGTAACTTTATGTATTATTCATGAATGATAATTTGCAAATAAACTGATTTAATTGGTTGCTATTTTATATTTTATTTCTGTATTTGTTTATCATTCATTTGTATACCTTTATTATTTGTTTATAAAGCAATTATTCATTCAACTCTTATCTCAGCTTTAACATACATAGATATGCAGCAGGAAAAAAAAAAAACATACATACATACATACATACATACATACATACATACATACATACATACATACATACATACATACATACATACA
>JBAGKO010042404.1:0-10153 GCA_037177275.1 Acacia concinna | reverse complement strand
ATGCAACAATTACTACCAGTGGCTATTAGAGGCATTATGAAAGATGACGTGTGAACCACAATAACAAGATTGTGTCTTTTCTTTAATGCAATTTGTAACAAAGTCATTGACACTGAGAAGCTAGATCAATTGGAAAATGAGGGTTTCACTATTTTGTCACAGTTGGAGATACACTTTCCTCTTGCATTTTTTGATATAATGGTGCATTTAGTTGTTCATTTGGTGAGGGAGGTTAGACTCTGTGGTCCTGTTTACCTAAGGTGGATGTACCCTTTTGAATGATACATGAAGATCTTAAAAGGATATTCAAAAAATCTTTACAGACCTGAAGCCTCAATTGTTGAAAGGTATTTCGTTGAAGAGGCTATAGACTTTTGCAAAAACTATATTCCAGATCGTAAGGCACAATCTCAGCATGAGGAAGGAAGAAGTAAGGGAACAAGAGGTCTGAAAGTGAAGAGTATGACCCGTAAAGAGGTGTTGCAAGGACACTTATATATCTTAAATAATATGGAAGAAGTTCAGCCGTATCTAGATGAACATAGAAAGAGTTTGAAGAATTTGTATATGAGGAAGAATGACATGCAGATAGCCAATGAGCAAAACAAGACATTCATACAGTGGTTCGAGAGAAAAGTTTCACAAGAGAGGGGTGTGTCAGAGACAATCAAAATGTTAGCTTGGGGGGCCTTCATTCTAGGTCATCACTTGGCAAGGTTATGATATCAACGGGTACTCCTTTTACACAAAAGCTCAAGATGATAAAAGTTCCGTGCAAAATAGTGGGGTGATGGTAGTAGCTGAAGCAATGCATTTTTCAAGCTCAAAAGACAAAAGCCCCGTGTTGGCATCGATGACCTACTATGGAGTGGTTGAAGAAATATGGGAGATGACGTATAACAGGTTCAAAGCTGCTTTACTCAAATGTAAGTGGGTTAACAATAGTGCAGTTGTCATCGATCAACAATTTGGATTTGTCTCAGTTGATCTTGAAAGAGTTGGGTACGTTGAAGAGCCATTTATTCTAGCAAGCCAGACAAAACAAGTGTTTTACGTCACAGATCCTGCAAACAAAAAGATGTCCATAGTACATCAAGGAAAAAAACAGAAGGATGGTGATCCAACCTTCAACGTGGACGACACACCACCTTTTACTACAATTCAACCTTCCCTGAATGAGGTAGAACTGATTGATGACGAGTTTGCTGTAAGAAATGATCATTGTGAAGGAATATGGGAGACCATATAAAGTAAGGGGTCTATTATATTGTTATATAATGTTATATGTTTTTTTCTTTGGTTTTATGAGACTGTTTTTGTTTGTGTTAATAATCTAATATAGTTCTAGAGAGGAGATTTTTTTGTTTGCATTATATTCTGATATATATTTCTCTTCACAGGAACATGGATAGTTATGGTGAGGAGCATAGTGATAGAGACATTCCTCATAATCAATCAAATAGACCTAGAAGAAGGGTTAGAGGAAGCACTAAGTTATCAGACCTAGCAGCTCGGCAAGTTGAAGAGTGTGGTCAGCTGCATGTGGAGTTCGATCATGATATGCAACCAATTGGTGATGAGGAAGATCGATTTATTAGCTATTTAGGTTACATGGCTAGAAGTAAAGTTAGCATTCTCATCTCGAATTGGAAGTTGGTTTCTCCTGACACAAAGGGCATGATTTGGCAACAAATTTTGGTATATATGTTTCGATACAAATTCATTTTTATTGTTTCAAATATAACACATTTATTTTGTATATACATGTTCACTGCAACAAACCTATGATGTACCAAACACCAAGGAGATAGAGAGGTGATGGATGGGGCAAGTTTGCCAGAAATGGAAAGATTTCAAGAACAAACTGACAAAACATTACATTCGTGGTAAACACCAGGGTGAGGACCCATGTGAGACGTATAGCTATCTCTCCCCAAGAGATTGGAGGCTATTTGTGGCTTCACGACTTGATCCCAAATTTATGGTAAATTGATATCATCATATTATATAAGATTGTCTCTGGCATTGGATAAACATCATTGACTCAGTTATTGTTTCTTCTCACAGGAATTGAGTGAAGCAAATAGACAAAGACAGTTGAATAATTTATATTCGCATTTCATGTCTCGTGGTGGGTATCGGAAGCTTGAAACATCATTGACTCAGTTATTTTTTCTTCTCACAGGAATTGAGTGAAGCAAATAAACATCATTAACTCAGTTATTTTTTCTTCTCACAGGAATTGAGTGAAGCAAATAAACATCATTGACTCAGTTATTTTTCTTCTCAATCTAATCCTAACATCATTTTCCAAACCCCACAACGTCCTCCACGTCACAAGAAATGGAAAACGGCTAGGCTCAAGGGTGACAAATATGTGAATGAAGACATTGCTAATGTTGCTGCAAGGATTGTATGTATTGATCCCTACTAACATTTGTGAATTCAATTGTTCAATATATCAGATTATTTTCGATGAAAATCTTGATAATGTAGGATGAACTTGAAGAGCAGGCCACACAGGGTTCTTTCACACAAACTGGTCGAATGGATATCTTGGCTACAGCTATTGGAAAGCTTGACCACCCCGGTCATGTACGAGGGGAGACAAAGGGCACAGCGGTTGCTTTAATTCTAAGGGAAAATGACACTTAAATACCATTTGAATTTTTAAAACCTAAAAAGGTCTGTTAACATTTCAAAAACACACCAAGGTACCATGGACCTTATTGGGTTTTTTTATTTTTTTGAAGTGAAAAGTGATCCGGAAACTAGCGAATTCCATTACTCTTATGGGTAATCACATTACTCTTATAGCGAAAAAATCCCCTCTCTCCTTTGTTTTCCAAATTTGTTGAAGTGAAAAGTAATCCACAAACTAGCGAATTACATTATTATTATTATAAATCTTATTACTCAACTTGTAAAAATCCCTTCTCTCCTTTGTCATAGGCACATTTCTCTCTCCTCTATCACTATGTGTTAGTCAATGTCAATGTCAGATGAATATTGACAGATGAATAGTGACAGAGGGAGAGAGAAAAATAGAAATCAGAAAATTATAGCGAAATCCATTACTTTTATGGGTAATTCCATTACTCTTATAGTGAAATCCTGCTACTATTCACATCCGAAAATTTAAAAAACTCAATTTGGTTCATGCCTTTTTGAAATGTTAACAGACATTTTTAGGTTTTGTAAATTCATGTGGTATTTAAATGGATTTCTCCCTAGTATTTACTTGTCAACAAATAACAACTACAAACTCTGATTCTGTATTTCAAAATATGATTATATTTTAAAAAAATATCAAACTGATAGATTACTAAGTGCGCATTATATTAAGTATTTGACTCAACTTTTGCATGTTTTTATTTTTACCTACCTAAGATATTCTAATTTCCCAATGCTCATTCTTATCACCGCCTCCCCCAGATACCCACTACACTTCACTACAGTATTATATATATAACTTCATAATTAATACTGTATAATACCAGTATTAGGTGAACTCTATAATTAATTAATTACTTAGCGCGATCTCGACTTTTCATTTTATTTTACTTAGTAATAAATACATATTAAAATATAGAGTACATAAAATATATAAATTTGCATTTTTTTTTGGGGCCAGGCCTATGGATTTGTTAGTTGGGTCTATTCCAGCTACTCAGCAAATAACATAATCAGATGTATTAATTATAAGAATTAATTAATTTTTTTGAATAATTTTAAAAAAGCTAATTACATTATTTTAAGACTTTAAAATTAATTTTTTTTTAAACTTTGTTGTTTGACTTATTAACTAATATCTAATATAATTAAACACAACATATGATATGATTAAATAATGTAATTAATTTTGTTAGGATACTTAAGAAAATCAATTAAATTTTATAATTAAGATTAGGGAGTATAAAATATGCGGGCAATGTGCCATTCATAAATAGTAAAAATTTTCACATGATTGTTGAATCGCATTTATTTCAGGGGCCAATAAATTAGGTTAAGTGTGCATCATGTATTTATTAATATATATATATATATATATTAATTCAGGCACCCATAAAAATATATTACTCTATTTCAATTTATAAATTATTTTTATCGCATTCTCATAAAATAAGAAAAACATTAATTAAATAATTTTTTACAGTTTTCTTTATTTATGATAGGTACACATATTTTGTCATCTCCTTTTTATCTCTGAATTTACATCCCCGTCTTTATAAGTCAAGAAAGACAAAATAGTCAAAATCTCATTTATTGACTTATAAGTGGCTTATATTTTTAAACAAATTTTTTGAGTATAGGTGATTTATAAATTAAAACATGGTGGTAATATTATATGAATAAAAAAACACGTTTAGAAGGACTTTGTGTTTCATTTTATACATTTTTTGAATAATAAGAGTAATTAATGTGTTTATTCTTAAAAAATATATCATAACTAAAATAAAAATATTATTCCTATTAATTATTAATCATTATTGTTTCGAGTTTTTGTGATACTTTTCCATAGCTATCATTAACATTATATTGTGTGTGTTCATTTGCAAGAGTAAAATACTCTGAAGTATCTTATATTTTGTCTTAATTACACAGATCTCCTCTCTATTTTAAATACATATACTTAAGTCTAAATCATTAATTCCTTTACAAATTTAATTTTTAAATTAAAATTTGTATTAAAATAAATTTTATTTATAAATTTACCCTTTGTCATTACTAATTTCTTAATTTTGGCTAAGATTTAATTTTGAGTAATTTAAGAGTTTTTTCCTTGTCTTAATTTATCTTTTACCTATATAAATAGTTATCTGTTAAATTTTTTCGATATTGATACACATATTTACTTAATTTAATTGATATATATATATAACTTAATTAAAAGTATGATTAATTATTTTATTATATACATACTTAAATAGGCATGTTTATAAATTTTTTGAAAAAAAATTATTTAAGAAATAAAAATTTAAAATTAATAGTAGTTATATAATAACTCAAATTACATTATTTATGACATCTGGTAATAAAAATATGCCTTTAAAATATGTTTTTAATCATGGTGGTGTGGGAGAAAAGAAAGAAATATGTTTTTAGTCGTTTAAAAGAATAATGAATAGTTAAGTTTCAATATTTATGATAAAGAATTTTCGATTGAGGTTTATAAACATTTTTGAAATAGATGGAAGTTTGTATAATTTAAATAAAATATAGGGTATTAACGTAGTTTAACCTATTTAATAAGAAGTTTTAGCAAGCATGAAAGGTTTACCATAAAGATTGACTATTAACTAGGTATGTTAGTAAAACATTTAAGGCAGGAGTTTATATTGAATAGATAGATTAAATATACAGGATCAAAATTCAGAATAAACTGCTAAATATGTCCTATATTTAGTAAGGAAAGAAGTACGGAGAAAGTATATATTATAAAATTTAAAACAAATTGTATTAGTTATAATTTATAAAACTAATATACTATTTATTATTTTTCATAAAAAAATGAACATTCTTAAATTAACTTTTTATTGGATCCACCAACTACCCCTTTCCATACAAACATGCCCCATATGGCCATGTGTATCTAATTTATTTATTTCATGGTAGAAATTAATATACTTAAAATATGCACGTTTAAATATTTCTATTTGTGAGGAAATGTGTTAGTTTATTTGGTTCAAGAGGCTAATGGTATCGGAGGATTGATAATTAATTTACAATTTCACTCCTACATATTGCTATTTTAGTTTTTTTTTGTTTTTATATGGCATATATGTTAATTTACATATTAATTCAAATGTAGATTAAAATTCATTCAAATCCCAACATTTTATTAATGTATGTATAAAAAATGATCTAATTATATATTTTTTATTTCTCATTAATATGATTATACATTTTAAAATAGAATGCCACATAAATTATGGAGAAAAATATTTTTATTTTAATTTAATTTGCTCGGCCTCCATATCTAGAACAAATAAGGTATTTATTTTTAATTTTTTTCTCAAGAAAATAAATAAAATTTTATAAGCGTAAGATATAATATAAATAATGTGGCTCACTTCAAAAGTCCTAATTTGAAGAGGAGCCAAAATTTCCCTTGCAAATTTTCAACAAAATCTCCCTTGCAAATTTTCAACAAAATCTCCTCCAACCAAACCCGTACACCATGAGAGAAGGGATTAAAAGACAAACATGGCAAAGTAATATAATTCTCAACTTTTAATATGCACGCCTACATGCATGCATATTGATTTTCATTTTCTTTCTTTTTTTTGAAAAATAATTAGGATTATAACCATTAGTAGTATAGACTAGTTTACTCTGAAATACTAAAAACAAAAGGAAATATGAAAAACAAACATATGAATTACAAAATAACCCCCCCCCAAAAAATATCATGTAAATTAGCAAAAGGAAAATAAATAATCAAGTATGAATTTTAGATTGTGAAGTTTTGATGCTTCCGTTCACATTTTTTCAGAAAAAGAGCAAGAACCCTCGTCGACCCAAGATTTATGAGCAGACGTACCCCACTAGTTGGCTAGCCATTGAAGCTTTAGTGAGGTATTTTTTTGAAAGCTCAAGTTGTTGATGTATATATTGATACTTAAATTGTTAATTACGATTTTTAAATTGTCATTATCTATATCTAAGCCGTCAACATTGCCTGGTAAAATATGACCTACAAGGTTGTTGATATTTAGCTAGTTCAAATTGTTAATATCGATGTCCAAGTCGTTAAATGCGATTCTTAAGTTATCATTTTCAATACCTAAGTAATCAACATTGTCTAACAGCTTCAAAATATCTAACTTAAGCTTTGGCCATCAACGTTAGAGCTCCAGCTATTGGCCCACCGGTGGGGTGTTTCCGTTTGGAAAGCAATGAGTTCTTGCCCTTTTCCTAAAACGATGTGAGAGCATTTTGGTAAAAACACCAAAACTTCAAAATCCTATACTCCTACTTGATTATCTATTTATCCTTTTGTTAATTTACATGACATCTTGGTCTTTTGTGATTCAAATACTATTTTTTTGTCATTTTCCCAAAACAAAATTCAAACTACAAATCAGTTAATTAAAGTCTATTAGAAAATATGTCCACCCTCAGTGAATTAGACCTAATTCTAAAGAATTGGGGTCATATTGTGAATAATATAAAAGTTTGGCTTATTAATTATAATATTTTCTGGGTTATAAGTCATGTTATTTTATTGATATAATATGACTTTACAGGAAATAATTTTATTAAAAAATTATATCCTTCTAAATGTAAAGTTACGTTGTCTCTCTAGTGAATAGATATGATAGTAGATATTGAAGGGGTGTATGAATTACTATAAATAAGAGGCATCAAGGGTCTATTTTATAACACAATTCTATATAGAACAAAAATTCTATATGTAAGAATAAGAATTACTCTGAATAGAATACTTAACCACTCTCTATTCTCTTCTTCTTCTTATCTTGGTGGTGTTTTTGTTGTGCATTATAATTGTTTTAGTATCTGTGATCCGATTAGCATTTGCACAAAATACTGATTGAAGACTAACGGAGACATTGAGCGATGACACTTCATGTACGCCCCAAATTCTAATATGGTAGCAGAGCAAGCTTTCCCTTGAGGCTTGTATGAATTAAGTATCCACTGTATATGTTTTTGTTATTTAACGTTATGTGTAGAGTTTTTACGGTGAATTATTATCTATGATGTATATCCTACTATTTTATTGTATCTTTGGAAAATTATTTTTCTGTCCTCAAGACATTAAATAACATAGATAAATCATAGGGAAGAATCCATAACAAAAGAATTCTGAATAAGACACTATGTCATAGATAACAAAATCTATAATTTTTGTTTCAGATTTGCATTAATTTAAAACTAGAGAATTAGGTGCTGAAATTGGTACCATTGGAAAGCTCTAAAAAAAATGAAGAGAACAATACTTAGAATACATAAAACGGATGTCAGACGGAGAAGTTATGGAGGAAAGAAGTTTTGGGGCTAATAGACATGACCATTTCCTCCAGCTGAGTCAGGTTTGACCCGGATAGAGGTTGAAGATGATCTCCATGAGAAACAATGTCATTTCAATTTTTTTTAAAAAAAAATTTGTCAACTTAAGGCACCGTTAGATGTTAATAGCTCTGTCAAAAACGGCATCAAACAACACCATTAGGCTTAATAGTATTTTTAAAAAAAATTGCTCAAAATAAGACACGTGGTGTGTGCACCACATGGAATCTCCGTTGACATGTGGATAACACCAACCAAAAGGGTTCAAAATGTGGAGGCTAGAGTACCGGCGCGTGTCACCATCGTCGATGGCCACGTCGGTGTGTGTATGACACTTCATAGAGAGTGCAATGGCATTTTTTTTAATTTTTTTATCTTCCTTAATTTGGGTGTGTGCGGTGCGTTCCAATTCCATTTTTAGTGTCGTTTATTTCTAAAAATTCTTAAATTTGAGTTATTTAATATGGTATGCTATATGAAACTTTTGGACACCAAATAATATATTTTTATGATGTTCTAAGTATGTTTATTAATATTTTAATTATGTTTTATGTAATTTGAAACTTCTAAAATTTATTTATTAGTTTCAGTAGCTTTATTTTATTACTAAATATGTTGTGAACATGTTTCCATGTATTTTAGATGGTTTATTATCTTGTTTATATCATGATAAAGCATGTTTTATTTAGCTTTTGGGTTGATTGGTAGATATTATCATATATTTCTTGATAAGTGGAATCATTTTGGAGATGATGCTTCTAAAAGTGTTTAGATAATTTGTTATATCACTTATAGTGTGATAGAAGTGTGTTTTTCATTTAATAGTAGTTTATTATATTATTATATACGTTTGAAAAGTTGGAGCTTTTAGGAAGTTATATTTCTAAAAGTTAGAATTGTGAGAAGTACTTATATATAATTCTTAACAGAATTTAGTGGTGTTATTAATATTTATGAAATGGTAGATACAAATGTATTTTCAGGATTGTAAATTTAATAATATTATTACTTTTCTAGTTAGGAATAATATAAGTACATGACATTGTATACTATATGGTGCTATATATATTATTGATGATATGATTAATAGTTCGATTTTATGAAAGAGACTCATTTAATGTGGAATGGATTTGCTCTAGAATCCAGCATGTCAACTAAGAATATTGTTATTGAGTTAAACAAAGGAACCAAATTTAATAGTGACAACTGGGATATTTGGCATCGAAAGGTGCAATATATTTTAAAGGAATAAGAGGCAATTGAACCTCTAACAACAGTTGTAGTGCAACCTACTGCCAGAAATTCAGCCCAACACAGGAGAAACAAGAAGCCTATGAGGCTTGGAAAAAGAAAAACAATATTGTAAGAATTACATTACTAAGCACAATGACAGATGACTCATGTGTAAACATGGGGAATATGTATGTTGGCAAAAAAAACATGGGGAATATGTAACAGTGCAAGCCATATGGGCATCATTGAAAGTCAGGTTTGGTGGCACATCCATTGCTAAGCTTAGATGGTTAACTATGAAGTTTGACTCATGTAAGTTTAGGCCAAACATTTCCATAAAACAACATCTTAGAAAGATGGAAAAAATGATTAGAGAATTGAAGGAAGCTAGGCAAACCTTGTTTGATGAAGAACAAATTCAAGCGGTGATAAAATCACTACCATCTAATTGGGAGCATATGAGGGTTAATCTAACCCATAATGAAAACATAAAAACTTTTAAAGATGTGGCTAAACACCTGGAACTTGAGGACGAGCTCTTGGAGGCATACAAGTATTCAGGCCATGCCTATTACACTAAAAGTACAATCCTTCTACAAATTCCATTTCTAAAAGGGAAAAAAATGATGGGAAAAAGAATAAAACTTACTTTAAGAAGGTCAAATGTTTTTCCTGCTAGAAGATGGGTCATTTTGCACGAGATTACACCGAGTGAAATGAACATAAAATGTTCAACATACCACATTACAAGGGAATAAATAGCCTTATTGAAATATTTTCTATTGCAAAAAGAGTGTAAGTGCTTTTATGTAGGCACAAAGGTAAATATTGAAGGCATATGCATTGGAAGATACAAATTGATCACATGTGGTGGAAAGGCCTTAAT
>JBAGKO010042373.1:0-10154 GCA_037177275.1 Acacia concinna | reverse complement strand
CGAGTATATGTATACATGCAAAATTGTTCAGGAAGTTTTGCACTATAGGCAAGTTTACCCCTGTCATTATCTCTATTAATTTTGATCGTTAGTTGACTAAATATGTTAAGCTGACAATCTACATACTATCCACTTTATTTTTTACTAAGGTAAAAATTTGTCCTAAAAATTTTAAATCTAACTTTTAAATTTTGCCCATGTGGTCATCTCTATTAATTTTGACTGTTAGTTGACCAAATATATTAAAATAACAGTTCACATGTCATCCACTTTATTTTTGTTAAGGGGAAAATTTGTCTCAAAAGTTTATTTGTTATCAAATTTATCTTTTTTAAAAGTTAGATTTACAATTTCTGATACAAATTTTCACCTTAGCAAAAATAAAGTAGATGACATATGGAGTGCCAACTAAACATATTTGGTCAATCCACGGTCAAAATTAACAGAAATAACGACAGGGCCAAAATTTAAATGTTAGATTTAAAATTTTAGGGACAAATTTTCACCTTAGAAAAAAAAATCGATGGCATGTGGACTATTAGCTCAATATATTTGGTTAATTAATAATCAAAATTAACAAATATAATAGTAGGGCAAAGTTTAAAAGTTAGATTTAAGATTTTTGGGGAAAATTTTCACCTTAACAAAAATAAAATGAATGATATGTGGACTACCAATGCAACATATTTAATCAACTAATAGTTAAAATTAACGGAGATAATGGCATAGGCAAAATTGCCCCATTTTTTAACTTTAGGGCAAAATTGCCTCTAGGACAAAACTTCCAAGGCAATTTTGGCCTTTAACCCTTTACAAAATTATTTTTTATTTACTTTGATAATGTTTTACACTGGTAAAAAAACTCTACATTAAAATTTAACAACTTTCCCACTTTACCTTTTTTCAATATATGTACAATATACCAAATGAAACAAAATCTGCATGGTAATAAATGAATGTAAAAGTGTACATTCATATGAAAATTTTAGGAAAAATGGTAATAAGGTCCCAAGAAACAAACATATTTACTAAAAAGCCCCATCAATTTTATCTCTTACCAAGAAGTTTCAATGTCCCAAGCGAAAAATTAACAACTTAGTATGCGGAATTGACAACTTAATATGCCCAATTTACAACTTTGATGGTGAGTTTTGACAACTCCGTTCCAACATTTACTAAAAAGTCCCACAAATTTTATCCCTTACCAAGAGATCCCAAGGTTCCAAGAGAAAAAATAACAACTTAGTAGACAGAATTGATAACTTAATATGCCTAATTTACAACTTTGATAGCAAGTTTTGACAGCTCCGTTCCAACATTTTAACAATTATCACCTGGGCATTGTAATAATTGAGTAGGCGCAATTGACAACTTAATAGGCCCACTCTACAACTTTGATAGCGAGTTTTGACAACTCTGTTCCAAGATTTTAACAATTATCACTTGGGCGTTGTAACAACTGAGTAGGCGCAATTGACAACTTTGTAGACCTAATTTATAACTTTAATAGCGAGTTTTAACAACTTTAATAGCGAGTTGTTATAATGTTCAGGTGATAATTGTTAAAATGTTCATACGGAGTTGTCAAAACTCGCTATCAAAGTTGTAAATGAGGCCTACTAAGTTATTAACTTTCTCTTAGAACCTTAGGACCTCTTGGTAAATGATAAAATTGGTGGAACTTTTTAGTAAATATGTTTGGTCCTTGGGACCTTATTGCCATTTTCCCAAAATTTTAATTATGTAAACAACCAAAATATTTTTTTTTTTTTTGCCTTATATATAAGACCGAAGGAGTATGTATATTACAATATATGAGACCATGAATACAAAAAATGTTATAGCCACCTATTTGTTTTAGCTTTTTTTAAAAATGTTCACAAGTTGAGAGATAATTTTTTTTTTTGACATATTTATTAGTAAAATTACTTTTAAAAAAACAAAGGAATTTGTTTTTCAGGATGACCATTAAATCCAATTACCATCGTGTCGGTCTCAACTCTCAAACAAGGCACGCTATAAGCTCTTGATCCTCTTTGGTTGAGATGATGACCCAACATGTAGAGTGTGGGCATCTTTTTGATTGCTCGATTCAAATATCATGAAAATTGGACATCTGATTTACACCAATAAACTGACAAACTAGATTTGATTTTGATTTAAGGCATCGTGAGAATTAACATCAATAATATAAAAAACTGATCAAGAATTAATAAAATTTGTTAACAATTAATTAAAATATACCAAAATTAGTAAAATGGAGAATATTCTTAATTATGTTAGCTGAAATATCAAAAATTTAATTAAAAACATACACTTTTGGCATTTTTTTAATTAGGTTAAGAGTACTGAAGCTTAATTTATAAAGCGTAACCGATTATATTAAAAAATCATAACACTAGAAAATAAATTTTTTAAATGTAATTTAATAATATAATAATTTACAACAGCAAATAAATTATAGACAAAACAATAATAAAAGAAACACTCAAATAATTATAGATTATTACTATTTAAATAAGGGAAAATTTGAAATAAATACCTCCCCAAATTCAAAAACCTCAAAAGGGATGTTAATATTTCAAAAAAAACACTAAGGTACCATGAACCAAATTTGATTTTTTTAAATTCACTGACATGAACAATGACCAGCATAAAGTAGCAAAAACCATTACTCCTCTTGTGAATCCCATTACTCAAATAGCGAAAATCCAACACTATTCACGTTACCGGCAGATTCCCCTTTCTCCTCTGTTAGATAAAAATGTCAATGTCAGATGAATAGTGCCGACAGAGGGGGGAGAGAAAGTGATAAGCACATACTTGCAAAAATCATTACTCAAATCCACTACTGTTCACGTCAGTGAATTTTGAGGGAGAAAGAGAGTGACTAACACGGACTAGCGAAATCTATTACTTAATTTGCGAATTCTACTACTGTTCACGTCAGCGAATTTGAAAAACTCAATTTGGTCCATAGTACCTTAGTATCTTTTTAAAATATTAATAGACCTTTTAAAATTTTTAAATTTAGGGATGTATTTAAGTGGAGTTGTCCTTCAAATAATTACCATAATAAAATACATGAGCGAGAGAAGTTTTCAATTGCCTTTGAATGTCAGAAGGGCAATTGTGGGATGAAAAAAAAATGTTGGGAGTGGGCAGCTACTTATACTACCCAACCCCCTCCTATATAAAAAGCCACCGGTGAGGGACTTTTGGGGAGAGATAAAAACAACAAACAAGACTAATTATGTAATTATGAAAGAGGGATTTCTTATTAAGGAAAGATAAAAGAAGGTAGTAAATTTTTAAGAGTATTGAGGTAATTTGACAAGATTTATAAATACCTTATTAGTCATTTTGGTTTGATTTGAAATTTGTCATAAACATAGGCTGGAATATGAATTTTGGTATTTCAGATGTATTTAATTGAGATTTTTCTTTAGTAAAATTTAATTCATATTCTTGTACATAATAAATTAATATGAATATAAGCTCTTTGTCCTCTTTGGTCGAGATGATGACCATACATGCAGAGTGTATGCATCTTTTTGATTGCTCGATTCACATATTTTGAAAATTGGACATCTGATTACACCAATAAACTGACAAACTAGATTTTATTTTGATTTAAAGCATCGTGAAAATTAACATCAATAATATAAAAACCGATCAAGAATTAATAAAATTAGTTCACCAATTAATTAAAATATACCAAAATTAGTAAAAAGGAGAATATTTTCAATTATGTTAACTGGAATATCAAAAAATTAAAAATTAATTTAAAACCTACTCTTTTGGCATTTTCTAATCATGTTAAGAGGACTAATTATGTAATTCTGAAAGAGAGATTTTTTAGTATGGAGAAATGAAAGAAGCTAGTAAATTTTTAGTGGTATTGAGGTAATTTTCAAGATTTATAAATATGTAATTAGTCATCTTGGTTTGATTAGAAAATTGTCATAAATATGGGTTGGAATATGAATTTTTGGTATTGAGATTTTTCTTTAGTAAAATTTAATGTAAATAATAAATTAATATGAATATAAAATATAAATTTATGATAATCACCTACTCAATTCTACTACATATGGTGGTGAAAGCAAGTCTACCCTAGTAAACACACACACACACACACAAAAACAAGTTTGTACTATAATAAGGGCATGGAGATTGGAGATTGGAGATTGGAGATTGGAGATTGGAGATTATTAGTACTCCTATGTAATAATAAATAATAATAGAGGAAGGAATGGATGGGAAGGGCCTACCTACCATATGGAATGGCACCTTTGTAGGTAACTAAACAAAAAGGTCCAACAAGAGCAGTCCATTTCCATTGACATTAATTAAAAGATGCTTTTGTATGGTTTATAAGGAGTCAATTTGTTTAGGAGGAAAAAAGACAATGAATGGAGGTGGACATGCATGCATGCCTTGTTATTATCAATTTCAATATTAATAATTCAATATTAATGAAGATAAATAACTCCTATGACAAGCGTTTCTACCTCACATTGTAAAGGTCACAAACTTAAACCTGACATTAACATGTGGGTGTATGATTATATTGATTGTTATAAAAAATTATAACAATTTAATATTTATAAAAATCTCACTTATTTATTAATTTTAATATTTACGTACATACTTCAAATTTTATGCAATATTTAGAGATTTTAATAAAGTAATATTATTCTAGAACTCTAAACATCTTAAGAATGATTTTTTTTTTTTTTTTGGTTTTGGGTTCACTAGTTAGGAAGGGCGAAGGTGATAAGATAAAAGAAGGGTCCCTATTAATTTGGATTTTTTGGATGAAAATTGAAAAACTAATTAGGGTATTCAACAAAGGAAAATGAATAGTTTTTCACAACCAATAAAAATTGATTAAATTGATAAATATTTGACCTATAATTCACATGGTCGCATGCTTCAAATATCACTTTTAATATAGGGATTTTTGTTTATAGGTAATCTATAAGTAATTTTGTTAGCGCTCTTTAAACTCATAAAAATGTTTTAATCTTAATATGTTGTTGTAGTTAAAGAAAAAAAAAAAAAAAGTGAGAAATGGCTTCCCGCCAGGGGAGGTTGGGAAGGTGGGGTTAGCTTTAAATGCCCACGTCGTTTTCAGCCCTCAGGTGCTTCTTACTTGTTTGTCGTTTCAATCTGCTTGTCCTTTCGCTTAACTGAATATCCATCAATAATAATAATAATAAATTTAGATAAGTTAGGTCTTAAAAACATTCATAAAGGTAATTATAAATAGATACAATGATGCTTAATCTCACAATCTTATAAATTATGGGTGAATTTCTTACCAACTAAACTAAGATTTATTTGCTTTTTAAACTTTTTCTCCCCTCATATCATATTGTGTAAATTTTGGGGGAAATCTAAAAAATATCAAGAAAATAGATAAATAATGAATCAGAGTTGGGAAATGCGAAAAATTTTAAATCAGGCCTTATATACTTTTTTTATAAAATTACTAAATACCACTAGATTTTAACAATACGGGTATCTCAATAAACAATAACGTTACAAAAACTCACAATGTAGATATATAGTACATAAATCTTGTGGTGTTATTAATTGAGATGCTCTCGTTATGAATTAAGATACTTGTGTTGTTAAAATTTAATGGTATTTTTATAATTTTCACAAAAAAAAAGTATAAAAAGCCTGAAATTTCAGCATTTCGCAGTTATGATATATCTTTTACCTATTTTCTTGATCTTTTTATGGGATTTTCCTAATTTTGGGTGTCCTTTCATTTTTCGGTGTTAATATATATTATTTACCTTTGCATCCTTGCAATATTTCTATTCTTTTATTTTTATATTAACGGATTGAAACCGTTAATAACACTACCATTTGTTCATTCAATTTGATATAATATTTGATAAAATGTATCTTGATGTAAAATATAAGATTTAATTGATTTTTTTTAGGGGATTAAAGAAAGTAAATAAATTACTTAATCATATCATATGTAGTGTGTGATTATATTATATGTTAGTTTATAAGTTAGATAAAATAGTTTGAAGAAAAATAAATAAATTTAATTGTTTTAAAGTAATGTAATTAACTTTCTTAAGATTTTTTTAAAAAAAATTCAACTGGATCTTATATTTGATATTAGAGCTGATATATAAATTATATGATAACTTGTATTACAAATTTGATTAATATATTATTAATCTTTTATTTTATTGTTTATATTTAATTTTCCTGTTTTTCGGTGAGACATACACACCTTTTATTTTGGAGTTAAAATTATATCTATATTAGGTTATATATAAAATTTCATTTTAATTTTAAATAGGATAAAGTAGCATCCAACATTATAATTTTATTTATTATGTGTGTAGGACATCAATGTTTTTTTTTTCAACACATCTAGCACCTCTTAATATTAGTTTTCAATTAAATATTAGCAATCTAACTTTATTTATGGTTTTATAATGTTGAATGCATTGTAAATAAGATCATAACAATATTTTTTTCAAAAAAAAAAACACTAACGTGTTATATATATCATAAATAGGATTAAGGAACTTGATACAGTTAATAAATAATGTCAGAGTACTGAATGCTACTTTACCTTCTTCTTTTTTACTTTCGCAAGGTATCCCCAGCCCGACAGGCTAAGGATTAATGCTCTACTCATTGTGGGTTCCTCTATGCTACTTTACCTTCTTAAATACATATGATATGTAAAAAAAATTTCAAACTTATAATGCAGTACAAAATTGTTTTTGGTTTATTATAAACTTATTTTAAATTTATATTAAAGGAA
Organism: Acacia concinna; assembly: GCA_037177275.1. NCBI lineage: Eukaryota > Viridiplantae > Streptophyta > Magnoliopsida > Fabales > Fabaceae > Acacia > Acacia concinna. The sequence continues at coordinate 3,346 of JBAGKO010042373.1, read as the reverse complement.
GTTGCATTCCGCCCTGCTCGTTAGGAGAGAAGTCAATTTTTTTAAAAAAATATATTTATATATTTGTAGAATCTTTCGGATAACTGTTTGATAAAGACAAATGGCGGATTTTTTTTTTTAGAACTGAAAGACACAATACGAAAAAAAAAATTAACAAATACAGATTAAATAATAGGAAAAATGTCAATTAAATACCATTTGAAATTACAAAACTCAAAAAGATCTGTTAATATTTTAAAATGTCACTAAGGTACCATGACCAAATTGAATTTTTTTTTAAATTTGCTGATGTGAATAATAGCAAGATTTCGCAATATGAGTAATAAGATTTGCAAGTCTCGTAATAAATTTCACTATTTTTTTTCTGATCTCTATTTTTCTCTCTCCTTTTGATAGTACTGTTCATCTGACACTGACAATGACTGATGCATAGTGATAGAGGAGAGATGGAATTTTCGCAAGCTGAGTAATGTAATTTGCAAAAATAGTAACGGAATTCACTAGTTTATATATTACTTTTCACATCAATAAATTTGAAAAATTCAATTTGGTCATAATACTTTAGTGTCTTTTTGAAATGTTAATAGACCTTTTTTATTTTAAAAATTTAAATGGTATTTAAGTATTATTTGGAATAATACTTGAGGATGAAGACTATGATAATTGTAACTCAACAAACTTGCACATATACGTAATCGTCTAATAATGGCGATTTTAACAATGAGTTATCAAAAGTCAATATTCCATATAAATTTAGTTATTTATATTATCAACACAAAACACCTTAATCATGGGTAGTATCTTTTTGAGGTAGGTGCATAGGCTCTTACTTAACATTTGTTTGCTTACATATTATTGCCTAAATTTTGAACAATGATGACCATGAAACAACAAAATAATTAATCATTAAATATTTTTTTAAAAAAAATTAAGCATGTTTAATCAATGCGAACCTATACAATGCACGCTCATGATCTTGGTCAATGATTGTATTCATTACAGAGTACAGACCCTAAAGCAGAATTGAAAACTTCTCAATTTTTAATTTCCTATCATTATAAGCACATGTATTGATTATTGTTCGGTTCAAAGTAGGGTCAATCCAATCAGCTTGTGGTGTTTAATTATTGATTTGAGAAGCTAAATGGTATATCCTCTTTTTTATCATAAATATAAATTTAGGTTCACTTTTTTTTTAAAAAAAAAAAAAGTTAAGAAGAGTAAATAAATTACTTAATTATATATCATTTGTAATGTATATTATATATCAATCTATAAATTAGATAAAATAGTTTAAAGAAAAAAATAAATTTAAATATAATGCTTTGAAATACTTTAATTAATGTTTTTAAAATTTTCTAAAAATGTTAATTAAGTCGTATATTTAGAACTGAGGTAATATTATAATTAAAATTTGAAGGCCTTTCCTAACAAAAATTAAGCCTTTGTTTTGAAGAAGAGAGAAAGTATAGAGGAAAAAAAGTATATGGGTTGAGAGAAAATGGATTGAAAAGAATGGATTAACACCTAGGTATAATAGATCTATTAACCTCTATCAAATTATTGTTAATCATCTTCATGAAATGCATATATATATATATATATATATTAATATAAATTAGATGGATATTATTGAAGGGACAATTGATTGGATGGATATTATTGAAGGGACAATTGTCTCCGTTCATACAACTTTCTCCTCTTCAATCTTTTCAATCAATATTATTTCCTATTTATCTTGTGGTCATCTCTACAATAAAGACATATATATTAACATAGATTGAATGAATATTGAAAATACAATAGAGTTTGTAGAGTATGGGTATCATATATTTGTTGGTCATCCTAAAATCACGTTTTCCTCTTGTTTGTTTTAACAAGGGAAGGGAGAAGAAAACGGTTCATTTGATGAATATGATTAATAATAATTCAATAGAGTTCAACGTGTCTGTTATTTTGACTGGGGTGCTAATTGTCACATTTTTAACACTTCAAGGTTAAAATTGCACCTACAAATACTTAGGCTCTGTTTGGTATAAGGTAATGAATTTTAATGGATTGAGATAAATATTGAGACTGGGATTGAGATTGGGATTAAGAGAGGGGTTGAAGTTTAAAATAATATTTGGTACATAGTAATAATTAGAGGCATTGCTTAAATTAATTTTATTTTATAATTAATGATAAATTTTAAAAATATTGTTCTGTCTTTAAAAAGGAAAATGGTAAATATGTGCCAATTTAAAAATCAAGGTTGGAAAATCAATCACAAATAAAACCACATAATTAATTTGCTTAATAAATCTGACTTTAAATATGTGATTTTTTCAATTAAATATGAGAGATATTGTGTGAAAGAGATTGTGTTAGGTTAAAATTAGAAATGTTATTTTTGTTCAAAAAACATTTTAACTAAGAATATTTTTGTCTTATAATTTTACAATCCTAAAATTGAAAACTCAATATTAGGGGGTGGCGGCTTTAGACCAATCCCACATTTGTAATAATATCAATCCCTAGATATTGTCATTCCCTCTTACCACGCAATTTAAATAGCTCAATCCTTCACTTATTATGTATCCCTATCCCCATTACCTCATACCAAACTTAGCCTTAAGGTATTAATTGTATCTCTAAAAATAGTTTGATGTGCTGGACACACCTTAACCTTTACTAATTTAACGAGAAAGCAAATATCATATGCACAAATTAGAGTGATAGCCATGTCATTAGGCTTTGTTTGGCTCAACCGATTTTTTTTTTAATGAAAAAAAGAAGGTATTGAAAAGAAAAAGAAAAAGAGATGGAAGTAAAACAAAATATAAAGTGATGTTTTGTATAATAGGAAAATGGAAAGAATGAAAGTAATGTGAAATGAAAAAACTAAATCTTTTATCGATCAACTTGAGTAATCAAGTGAGGATAAGATAACCTTTTACACATTCCATGATATAATTGCTTTCCATTATTAATTATGGAAGAAATTAAAGGTCTGCCAAACATTTGGGAATTTTGTTTCTCTTTCCACTTCATTTACACTCTTTTCAACACTACCAAATATCTTAATGCCATTATTGTTGCTAGTACTACAACAAACAAATTTACTATATCTTGTATTGTTTAAATTAAATTTGGCTATTCTAAATTTAATCTTTTGGTTCCATTCTAATAATTTTTTTTATCTTATATAAAAGCATGGTTCATATACTGCTAATCTTATAATTAGTTTCATTATTTAATTGCACCATGCGCATTCATATAAAAAAGGTGGCATTTTTATTGAAATAATATAAACGGCAAAATAAAACACCCAAATACAACACTTTTTAACATATTTATCAATATG
>JBAGKO010042294.1:0-10157 GCA_037177275.1 Acacia concinna | reverse complement strand
ATCTAATGTTGCTTATATCACCATCAAACTTAACTGACAGTAAAGAAATAAAATACAAGAGATGTAAGCAAATATTTGACGAGTATTACACTGAACACAATTTAAATGCTAATCCTCTCCTTTTCCTCACAAGTTCTCATTTGTCCACTCTAGCCTCAACGTCTTCCACCCTTCTGTCTCCTCTTCTCTCTTCTAGTCTTACAATTTACATCTTCTGCTGTGATTTTTCTTTACTTTTCTTTGTCTTCTTCCAACCTCATCTCCTACCATCAATAAACTCATCTCCATCCTCATATCATGAAATCTTGCAACCTTCACAAAAAACTTCATTAGATCTTCAACATAGTCATAGTTTCCATCTTTCTTTCTCTTCTTCCACTATCATCTACCTCTTCTTCTTCCATTTTGATCCACATCTTCCATCTCTAGTTCTTTTTTCCCATGAAAGTTGTTTTCTTTCCCTTTTCTTCTTGTGAAAAACATAAACCGAAACTGGGAAAACCGCACAAACCATCAGTTTTTCTGGGTTGCCACCAGTTTTCTTCATTTTGAACTTTCTGAATATGTGGCCAGTTCACTGGTTTTTTTGTTAGACCGGCCAGTCTAGTCCAGTTCAATTTTTTGTTCATTGACAGGAAGAGTAAAGTCAACAATATAATTATATACCACAACCAATAGTATCAACTAGCAGCTCAAAAAAATAAATTATATATAAACTACAAGACCCTGTCCACATGTAGAGATAAGTGAGGAGCATAAATTATATATAAACTACAAGACCCTATCCACATGTAGAGATAAGTGAGGACCATAATCCTAATGTCATTCTCAGTTGTTATTATTATTATTATTTTGCCAACGTTTCCAGTTGTTATTTTTGGATAATTAAATATCTATCTGGGAGCTTATAGTATTTCTCCATTTTTTAATTTTTATTGAAGCCAAGGTTTTAGAGAATGCTATCCAAACACCTATTAAATACCCAAAATAGATTGTAGGCCCATTAGCGTAGGTTGATAATTTGATTGAACTATTTTTTAAAATAGGGATGATTAATGTGCAAGTCTTTACACATTCAAGCAATTTTTAATTAGTTATATATATATATATATATATTATATGACTATATATTATCAGGTACCTTATACTTTCACTTATTTATAATAAAGTCATTGTAGTTTTTTTTTCTCTTTTTATCATGTCTTTATTGTTTCATCTAAATTTAATTAGGTACTTGTATTTTTTAATTTTAACTTATTTACTTAATTGAAAATTATATGAATTAAAAATATTAAAATATAATTTAATATTTTTTAATTTTTATTTATTTATTTAATTGAGACATGGCCCCCTCAATATTCCACTTGGCTTCCTACACAGAGCTTAGAGCTTCCACCTTCTCTCTTCCTTTTCCTATGTCATTCGAACCCATGACATGTGGGGAGTAAATTATTCCTTTCAGCTAAGTGACCAACTCACATGACACTCCTATATTGACATGCTTTTACCTTTTCCACTGCTGCATTATAATAATTAATATATATCGTAGAAGAAATCAAGTGTGATGAGAAAGAGGGAGAATCCAAAAACAAAAGATTCATATACCTTGCAATGAATAAACTTTCCATGTGACAATTTAAACCCATCCAGAAATCGATATCAAATTAATGACTTTTAACAGTTGAAAGAGACGATTAATAGCAAAAGGAAGAGAAGATGAAGTGAGTCGATCTAACCATGATGTATAATTTCATTGGATAAAAAGTTCAGACTGTATGTTCCTTCTTCTTCTCTTCTATGCAAAAATAGGTTGTATTGTTCCTTCACTTTCTGTGTGTGATACTGATCAAAGGTCAAGTTATATATATATATATATATATATATATAGCAGCGTTACGAAAATTGATTCTAAAAAACAAAAGAGATAATAAATTTGTTGGATTATTGAGTTGTGGAAGTAAGTTAAAACATGTACAGCTTGTGAAGAAAGTCCAAAGCATCCATATATGTATAATAGTAATAATCTCAAGGAGACAAGTTCATTCATATATCTATATGTGATAAACATTATGTTACATATGGTATTAAAGGTTATACAACCTCCACGTCATTGATAAGTTTATTTAAAGAATTCACCACTTTTCATTATTGTTTAACAACTTTCTTTATCAAGTAAAAAATTCACTCTATTAGGCCATTGACGAGTTTGGTCTAAGAATTTACTACTTCTTGTTAGATTTTAACAACCTTTGTTTACCAAGTAAAAAATTACACTATTAGGCCATTGATAGGTTTAATTAGTTTACGAATTCACAACTTTTCATTATGTTTTAACAACTTTCATTCACCAAGCAAAATATTTACACTATCAAACCATTGACAAGTTCAGTTTAAGAATTCACTACTTTTCATTAGATTTTAATAACTTTTGTATATTTCGTAAGAGGGGGGTAAATTTTTGAATCTAATGAGAATTTGACAGAGGTGTTGGCTATTGGTATTGTGGAAAGAGTGAAGAAATTTGAATGAAACAATTGGTGCTTTCATATATTTCGTTGTGTGATCAAGCTTTCCTTTGCCTCCTTGGGTCCATGAATGGAGAGGGAGTAAGAAAGAGATGGAGATGGTGATCGACTATGGTGATATAGAAGTTGATGAATCTGACATTAGCAATGGAGAAGGGAAGTCGGAGGAATGAGGTAGTAATGGAGAAGTGAGAGAAAATGGTAGTAGTAAGGGTGAGAATTGATTATGGTGGTGAGGATGAGCGAGAGCCAACGGTGGCGTGTAGTTTTGGTGATGGAGGAGAGAGAGGATGGTGGTGAAGAGAAAATGACATTTTTTTCATTTGCTTTTTGTAACACCTCCTCTCTAGGTCATTATCTTACCATATTATGGCCATCGAAACCACTAGTTATGATCTTAAATTAGAAAAACAATGGCTGAAAATTTCTTTTTCTTGCTGAACTATTCATCTGATCTTATTTTTTGTCAACTTTAAAAAATCATAACTAATTTTAAAAAAATTGAAATGAAATGGTTCCAAGTTCTTTACAAAGAGCTTTCCCTCCTCTATGGAAGAAAAATAATTCCATCTCATGATTACATGTCATCAAAAGTGTGCACCCTCTCAAAATTACATTGTTCATATAGTCATTTTTGCACTATTCATTTGGTTATTTTTCATTTTCTCTTAATTGTTGGCTTAATTTTGGGAAAGCGTAATTTTGCTATAAAACTTCAAATGAATGATCTACCACTCGTTTTGTAGCTAAAAGTGCCCTCTATTAACATGCAAAAGCTTGCAGATAGATTAATCCATTTGCTTAAAATATACCCATCCCAATTTCTTAACTCGTTAGACAAAAAATCATGCATTAAGTAACCATATAATGCAAAACATGCTATACATTTCTCATACCACTTCCTCTCATCACATACATGCCATGATGCATCATAGTAAATGTTAACATAGCATCCTAGCATGTCATTTACATTATGGCTTATAACGTAGCAACTCATAGTCTCTATAACAGCATTTACAAACAGTAAGAAACAACACAAGAAGCATAACATATTCATGCTTAATTCATTTCCTTGCCCGTGCCTTTCAATGTGCCTTCACTTATATTGTGAGAAGGTTAAGATTTTTGCGGAAATCTGAGTGGCAAAATCAATCAACAATCATAACATTATAATGCAATGTATATCATAATATGTTATGCTTTCTCATCTAGTACTCTCTCTCTTGGCACTTACCATGTATATGGAGCATTCTAGCTCAACCATAACACATACATTCTAACTCAATCACAACACAGTAAACAAGAGTGCACACGCGTGGCACATACAAAATAAGTAAGCATATCCATTTGGATTAATTTTTGAGAATAATTTTTACACTTTACAAGGTAATTATATGAGAGAAATTTTATTTCGACTTGTTAAAACAACTTTTAAAACCAACTTTTTTTGGGGTAAACAAATATATGAAATTAGGGTTGGAGATTCTAGCTACCAATTTTCCTACGATGTAGGCTTTGTCTCTTAGCTTCTTGTGCCTCTAAATAATTTCTCTGGAATGCCTAAACATATAACAATGTAAAGACATTAATGTATGCCATAACGCCTTAACCAAAGACCCTTCCTCTTAAATTTAGAGTCTTGGTTCCACATATCCATAAACTAATCTCATAGGCCAATTCTATACAATTTTGGTCAAGGAATTCATTCATGAACTCCATTTAATCAAATGCACACTCCTCCCTCACTTTTCCCTCTTGGCCGAAACGACTCATACTTGGGGTACTAAGTGATTTTCTCAATCAAATACTTCCACATGTGTTCTTACAATATATTTCTAAGTAAAACAATATTTTGAACACAATGGAATTATCAAAAAAAATGAAAATCAATATTAACCACATGCATATAGGTCTGTCTGAAACTTTCCTTATTACATAAGATTGGATTTTTAATCAATTCAAGCTTATATACCTTATTCTAGCATTTCCCTATCATTTAAACCATGAAACAATTCTAAATTCTTTTTCTCTAGCCTAGGACAAAACTTGGGTAGCGTATATTGTAACACCCTGATTTCTAAACCACATTTAAACTATTGTTTAGTAACCTACCATGATAATAAAGAACCAAACCCAAATATGAAAAATTATCATGGTAGAAAGTTTAAAAGCCAATTTGAAAACATTTAAATCTGTTAGAATAATACCATGGTAGAAAAAGATATATTATGATATAATAGTTTTGAATGATAGATTTAAAAGCTAATTAAAACAATCATTTATAAACATAGCAAAACTAAGTACTATGAAACCCTCACATACAACTGGGTCTCAGGCATTCGAAGCCCAACTTGACAATCATCATTCTACAAGCCTAGACAACAATAAAACCAATAGTTTTCAAAATCATAATTCACAATAATCAATTTAAGTAGAATTATCATTTCGTAATTACATAGTTTGTAAATGGAACTTGATGCAAGATATTGGAAGGAATTATACTAAGAAGGTTTCATGATCAACTTTGTTTGGTTATCTATGTTAGGATGCATGGGTCTTACATTGTGAGAAACTCTTTGATAGTGAAAATTGTAACATAGGGCTAAATGAAAATCATAGCATTTTTTGAGCCTGCTCGGATAAAGATATTTTCATGGCTTGTGCTAGTGATAAAAGGTTCAGGATTGCTTAGACTAATCAACAGCACGAGGAAGCGGTTGGCATTAAATTGGAGGTTGATAGATTTGTCTTAGCAGATGGAAGAAGTGGGTGTGGAGGTTGTCTATGAGAATTAATGTTCCTTCAATGATTGCAAAGGTAATTGACTGCATTTAGGGTCCAAAGTTGGGTTGGTTAAAAGGTTATAGGAAGGTCTTTTTATTCATTGATGGTATAGAGGCTATAAGTTATATCTTGAGAGGGTGTGATAGAAACTACCCTTTTAAGGATATGAGGTTAGGCTGTTGCTTCATAGAGACTAGTAGGTTATGGTCAACTATAGTTATAGAGAGACTATAACTATTGTTGATAAGTTAGCTAAACTATCCCATAGCGTAGAAGGGAATTTTTGGTACCTTGATCAACCTCCTCCCTTCACCCAAGAGGCAGACAATGATGAAGGTTAGATACTCCTTTAGATGAGTTATGATGTAATGTCTCTATTGAGATAGTGCTTCTAGATTTATTCCAAAAAAAAAAAAAAGGCAAAGCATTGTATTGCCATATTAAGGAAAAATAGCACTCTACTATTTTTTTACAACAAAGGACAAGATGCTGTACATAGCAAAAGAAGAATTGTGACAGATCGAGCATAGCAGCTAAAGCTATTTTTTTCCTTACCAGTCATAGCAGTGACAGTTTAAATCATACATATGTTGTATGATTTACTCACTTAAATAAATAAAAAATTACGAAATGCTCATTTAGGTTGCTGCAAAAGGTTTGTGTGTGGTTATATGTGTGCCACTTTGATAAATAATACTACATAAATTACTTATTTCTTTTAAAATATAGTTTTCTTCTAATGTAAACTGATCTTTTGCAATTGAGTCCAATTTGCAGCATGCAATTTAAAGCATTTGATAGCTTTGCCCCGAAGTTATTTTGCCTCTTTTGTATTTGTTGGCTTCTTATTTGGTCATTTTGTTATCTGTACGAGTCTGAGTTTTAATTCCCTTACAGCTTCAAGTATTAATGTACTCATTGAATTACTTGGTCATTTAAATATTCATAGAAATATCATCTCAACCTTCAAGTATCAATGATGAACTCCCTTACAACTCGCAAGTAAAACATGTGTTTCATTTACAACTATTTTGAGTCAATTGGTGTCATTTTTTATTCAAAAATAAAGGTATTATTATCATTATCTATTCAAATTGGAAGAACTTCATTTCCCAAGTTCAGTCAATCCAAAACTTAACATCTTTATAATGCATGAGACTATGTTGTTACTGTAAATCCATGCATAATTGTTATATAAATTATTTTGCAGTTTACAATTAATACAAGACCAAAATACACATAACTCTCTTCAACTTTAACTCAATGGCAGATAGCCCCCCTCGCCTTTAAAAGTTTAAAAATCAAACCCTTAAATTTTAGATTTTGACAATCAACCCCTTACCGTTAATATAGTTATTAAAGTTAACGGAATGTAAGCCACCTCATATAATTTAAAAATTAGTTGGAAAATGATATGTAACTTTTTCATGTTATTAATTTATCCTAAATTAAAACCCCTAGTTGCTTTCTTTTTTATCCTCTGCTCATCCCCATCTTCAGCAAGCTCATATTTACTCATGAATCATCTTGAAAGTTGAGATAATATTGATTTTGCTACTGTTTTGTCAGTTGACATTGCGCCCCATTCCTTCACCCACTTATATGGTTTAAAATACTATTTAATATGGTCCTAATTATAAGAGTCAATTAATTTTTTTAGAGAATTAAAAAAAATTAATTACATTACTTTAATACATTAAAACAGTTATTTAATTAGGACTGGAGGGAGTATGTCATTATATAAACATTTAACTTAATGATGTTATATTCCTGGAACTCCTCCCCCAATGAACAAGAGAAAAGACATTGGATTTTGAGTAGCAAAGCAACCAACATCAGACTCAATGGTTATGCGAAGAACAATGGCAACTCTAACAAAGAATTGTGGTGGTTTCGTATTCTAAAATTAGGGATTACAGCTAGCTAGGGTGCAAAAATTGTCTTTTTTTTCTTAGACAGGATAAGTTAATGAAACATAAAAAAGTTACATGTCACAGGCCAAATATTTTAAATTATCTTACATGTCTTGCATTCTTTTAACTTTAACGGACTCTTAATGGCAAAGAGTTGATGATCACGATCTGAAGGGTTAGGGTTTGATTTTTAAACTTTTAAAGGTGAGAGATGTTATTTGCGAGTGAGTTAAAATTAGGGGTTATGTACAATTAGGCCTTATTATAATTGTTAAAATATCAAATATTCAAAAATCTTGAAAAAAACGCACTCCCTTGCAACGTACAGGTAAGACATTCTCGTTAATTTTAATATTAGAAAAATGTTGTTATAGAATTTTAAATAATATAATGGAAAAATTATATATTAAAACGATTGAATTATCTAAATTTTAATTTAGGTTACTGAACTTAATAAATTATATATCATATTATGAGTCGTGATTAGGGTTTAAAATTTAGATCAAATTATCTCCGTATCCTTAATTATAAAGGGTCTATTTGGTTTCAATTATGAAACTTAGGTTTGCGCAAGTTGAGATAAAACTTCTCTCATATATTTACTTTGAAATTTGTAAAAGTTATTCTCAAAAGCTAATTCAAACGGACATTAAGATAGAAAAGTTGTAAATATAACCCTATTATTTATTCCATTAAAGAAGTTGGGATCTATAAAATAGCAATTAATAGGGTCATGTTTTTAATTTTTCTATTTTATAACTAAAGGATATGGAGGTAAATTAAATCAAATTTTAAATTCCTAATTATGATATATAACCTGATATATTATTTATTAAGTCCAATAACTCAAATTAAAATTTAGATAATTTAGTTGTTTTTATATAAAATTTTTTTAGGGAGAATTCTATTTAAATACTACATAAATTTGTAAAACCCAAAAAAGTCTGTTAACATTTCAAAAAGACATGAACTAAATTGGGTTTTTTAAATTTCAGATGTGAACAGTAGCAGGATTTCGCTATAAAAATAATGGGATTACCCATAAGAGTAATGGATTTCGCTATAATTTTCTGATCTCTGTTTTTCTTCCTCCCTTTGTCACTATTCATTTGTTACTGTTCATCTGACACTGACAGACGCATAGTGACAGAGGAGAGAGGGGATTTTTATAAGTTGAGTAATGAGATTTGCAATAATAATAATATAATTCATTAGTTTGTGGATCACTTTTCACTTCAGCAAATTCGGAAAACAAAAGAGAGAGGGGATTTTTTCGCTATAAGAGTAATAGAATTACCTATATGAGTAATGTAATTCACTAGTTTCCAGATTACTTTTCACTTCAGAAAAATAAAAAAATTCAATTTGATTTACAGTACCTTGATGTCTTTTTAAAAGACATCAAGGTACTGTAAATTAAGGGTAAGCGCAATTTGCATATCTCTTAGAAAGACAATGAGAACGTATACCTTTTCAAAGGGCAATAAGTAAATTAAGGGATTGATATGGGATCTCAGACACCATAACATAAGGACTAATGGATTGATCTGTCGAAGAGGCAACATTGGTAGGTGTATGATCAGGAGCGACAACAACATGATCAAGTGAACCAAAGCCAAACCAGTGGAGAGTGGTGGTGGGACAAACACCAAGTAGACTAAAGTATTCTCAATTTTATCACTAACACAAGATGACTCATATGATTCTAAAAATGGGAAAAGGGTAGACTCATGGAACATGACATCAGTTAATACTAGATATTTCTGAAGATTAGGAGAAAAATACCAATGGCCCTTTTGAACACGAGAGTACCCGACAAATGCACATTTTAAAAACTTTGATCAAGCTTACTAACTTGAGGGCGAATATCTTATACAAAATATACACATCCAAAAGTTTTAGGTCCTTAAGAGAAAACAATGGTTTGTCAGGAAACAAAACGCGATATGAGGTTCCGCCAATTACAGAAGATGTCATTCGATTTATTAGGAAACATGTTGTGGAGATTGCATATGCCCAAAAAGATTTTGGAACTTCCATGTGAAACATGAGAGCTCGGACAACTTCGAGTAAGTACCGATTCTTTCTTTCTGCAACACCATTTTAGGCAGGTGTATCTACATACGAAGATTGATGAATGATTCCATTTGTTTCCATAAAATCTGTAAACTAGCTTGAAAAATATTCTTTAGCGTTATCAATTCTCAAAATTTTCACAAGGCGATCAAATTGCGTTTTGATTTCTACACAAAATTTTCAAAAATGCATAAAAACTTCATAATGATTTCGCATCAAATATAACCATGTAGTTTGAGAAAAATCATCCACAAAAGAAACAAAATACTTAAATCTAGTTTTTAACTCAATAAGATAATGGCCTCACACATTAGAATTGACCAAATCAAAAAGGGACGCAACCCGTTTATTAACTCTAGGTTCCAGGTAAATATGATTAGGCTTAGCAAACTGGCATAACTCACACTCTAAAACAGAAACAGACAAAAATTTTGGAAACATTTTCTTTGAAGCTGACAAAGAAACATGACTAAAATGACAATGGACAAATAAACAACTGTTGTGGCATCAAATTCTCGAGATAGTAGTGACCACCTAACTCATATCCCTTACCAATAATCTGCCTCGTCATAAGATCCTAAATTAAAAAATGGTCAAGAAAGAGTAAGATAAAACAATTCATATCGTGGGTCAACTTACTAGGGGATAAGACATTAAACGTGAGGTCGGGAACATTAAACACAAAAGATAGCGAAATAGTGTGGGTAACACTAACAGTGCCTAAGCCTAAGACGAGTGTGGATGAGCCATTAGCAATAACAAAATAAAAGTATGTTTATTATAGCGTGCATACGATGATAACAAATGATAGTTATCTGTCATGTGATCGATAGCTCCAAAATCAATAGACCACTTTATA
>JBAGKO010042283.1:0-10157 GCA_037177275.1 Acacia concinna | reverse complement strand
TGATGCCTATTTATAGTTGAAGCTTCAAGGACCAATTTGTAAATAACCCAAAGTTTAGGGACTAATTGAGTAATTTTTTTATGCCAAATTGTCTAATTTGGCTGCACCATTTTTTTGACTTTCTACTTGCCTAAATTGTTGACTAAATTTGGTGTAGTTGGTGCAACTTTGACAATATTAAAGCAAATATACATGTGACGATTATTGAGTCCTGCATTTTGTTTATCTGCTACTTTTTTTCTCATCAAAAAATTATCAGTGAAAAGTTTGTTTAATTAGTTTGGAGGAATGATGAGAAAATATGGCTTGAATAATAGAATTTTCCAAATCTAAGCATTCCTCTCCTAATTTATTTTGAACTGGAAAATGATACTTAATTTGAGAGAATTATTATTTGTTATCCTCAGTATATTTGATCTATATTTTATAGAGAGCCACAAGCTCAAATAAAGAAGGAGGGTTGTACTGTGTTATACCCTCAATATCTAACATAAAACTCTGTCAAATTTTTATAAACATAGATAAGATAATTAATGGATGGCTTATATTTATGGACAATTATAATTTATTTTTAAAGGAAGAAAATATTTAAACCATTCAAATAAATCAATTAAAGGGCTACACACACATATATATATATTTGATGAAAATGATAATCATGTATTCTCTGCTTGAACAGATAGTTGATAAGGAAAATGGGATCGATCATTAATTGTCTCATTGCTACTTCTCCATCTCCCAAAAGATGCTTGAAGCAATCGAAATAAATAATGAAATTGAAGAAAATGAGTAAGTGGAATGTGAAATGACGTTGGAATTATTATTCCATTGTATTAAAATATTGTCTGAAGATTAGATTTGTCATATTTATTTAATTAATATATATATAGAGTAATCATTCTGGGGAGTCTCAAGTAAGTATATATATATATATATATATATATATCTATATATGGGGCCAGGTCTCTCTGAGATATGAACAGAGCATTATTAAACAAAAGAAACGTGTTATGCATTGCTTGAACAAGTTTGGCTATTTAAATACTAAAATACTAGTTTAAAGTGGAATTTGTTGTCTTGTTCCTTTTGTCATACGTATATATATATTTGATGTACGTACGTTTTGTGCATCCCCGAGTTTAGTATGTTGCCTGTTGCCATGCACTTTAATTAATTGATCATGTTGCGCGTGTTATTACTTTAATTAAAATGAAGAGTTAGTTAATTAGACGAAACCAAAATGTAATGCGAATAAATAAAAATGAGTTCAATTAATATATAAGCAAATGGGCATATATATATATGATGTGTCACGTTCACCACTACGGGCTGTGGCTTTTTAATATTAATTCTTGTAGCGAGGTAGGTCACTCCAAACACACAGGATATAATTAACGAATTAAATAGAAGACTCTAGTAATTGGATCTCCAGCTAAGATGAGATGAGGGAGTAGCCAGCTTCATTCATGCATATGGCTGTTACTATGTTGACTTAACACAATGAAACAACATGTATATATATATATATATGGTAAGAAGCTTCATCATATCAAATCAAATATTCACCTAACTTCACAACACAAACACATGTTCAACAACGAACGTAACGGACACTTGTCTTTCTCTCATTGACGTGATCGATTATGATGCAGAACCCAAATTCCATTTTTCCAGCCTCCATTCTTTCTTTTGCTCTGCTATTTGACTTCATATATCTAACCAACTTAATTAATCCCCCCCACCCCCACAGTGACAAGGTCTTAGTTTTCGTTAAACCTTCCCCACATTATTAATATCACTATGTGTGTGTATTTAAGTGAATTTGTTTTTATCACATAATTAAACAATTCAAAGGACAGGCAAATTAAATTAGCAATTCGCATCCATGCATCTTCAATTCGTTCAAACAATAATTTCAAAGTTCCGCAATTTCACTTTTGACAAAGTCTTACACAAAATGAGAAATCTCCAAGAAACATTATTATTTTACTATATATCATCCAGTTGCTTCTAACGAATTTGAAGAAAAAGAAGCTAATGATGATGTAAACGATTTCAGCTTCACTATTTTAATTGGTGGCTGCTACACACAAGGAGAACGTTTCTTTCTTTTTTTGATACAGAGAAGGTTTCTTTCTAATTATAAAACTGCTATATATACAATTCAATATGAGTAAAACCTCGGAGAGCCACCTTATGAACATGACTAACTATTCCGCCTTCTGCCACTAAACATTTGTGGGCCTTTGCATGTCCATGGATGTGGGACTAAATTAGGCTTGAGCAATCTATATTGTAAAATCAGCATGACTGTTGGGCATTCAACAACCATTGCAGGCCTTACTATGTTTGAACCATGGGCCTACAAAACAAACACAAAAATTCAGACAAGACAAAAATATAAGAGATGATATTGTTGGCGGACAAAGTGAGAATGTTATTTAAATTTAGAAGCATGTCATGACTCCTTAATCTGACTCATGAATTTTTTCATATAAAAAAGATAAAAGAATCTGAAAGTAAACCCATGAAGAAAATATAACTAAAGGAGTTGGGTTTAGCGGAAAAGATTAGTTCCTGATAATGTGATAAATCAATGTTTAAATTTTGTCAGGAGAAATACCAACGTTGAGTGAATAGAAGGAGGAAGAAAACGTAATAATAATAATACTCATAAAAATGAAGCAGCCAACTGTTTTGGACGTTAGACGATTAGAGGCAACAAAAAATTTGGAGCGGTAGCCCCTTCGCGCTCACTGAGTGGCTGGGCCGTGTTCGAGTCACCGGATTCTACTCTCTCTGATGGCATTATGCGTCAGAGTGAACTACCATGCGGGGTGTTGCCGCCGGTGAATTTTGGGTTTGCTTGTTCTTACTTTTAGATGCACTTTTGGATTCGCGCCTTAATAATCAGGTGTTACAAGATATATGCATAAAGCTCAACGTTCATAAGGGTTCTTGAGTGCCGCCTAAATCAAAGAAATTTGCATGAAGCATGGCTATTGCCCATGATCGCTTTAGTACCATTGTCCAAGATCACGAGGAGTAAGGCATAAGGGTAAATGGTCCCATGTGTTTTTTTCCCCATATTTCATGGGCATTGATTGGCCTTTGTCATCAACTGACAATTCTTGCCGTTGTTTCATTGGTTACCTTTCAGGTAAACCAGTTTATAGGAAATTAAAGGAGAGGTCAGACCAATATGTTGCCAGAGGTCTAGTTACGACAGAGGAAAGTAAGTAGAAAACTAGTGGTGCTGGTGATGTTTTATAGGAGATATAAGAGATGCTGAAGTATATATTGTTCCTGTAATTGAAGGTATGCATAATTCTCACGAGTGCTGTTCCACGTAAGAAGCTGGGCTTTGATCCGACCAGAAGTGATAGACCCGAGTTTTATTCTGAACAGGTACTGAAACATTTTAAATACTCAGTGAACTTTATCTAGCTTACCTCATACTAAACTGAATTTTTGCATTTTAGGCTGACTGGATTGGCCAGAAAAAATCAAATTGATGCTGGTATGAAAATCTTATTCCTTTCCTTGAATTCTAATATCCAAAGTTACAAACTCATTGATGCATGCGCATGATGTTGAAATTCTATTCTCTATTTGAACAGCTAAGGCGGCTGGAGTGAAGCAGATTGTGCTGGTTGGGTCTATGGGGGGCACAAACCCAGATCATCCTTTGAACAAATATGATGAAGGAAATATAATTGTGTGTACCAACCTATCTCTAACTCTATAAATTACCTCCTTTTGTCTCATTCATCTCTTGCTTTTGTGTGAATAAGCGTGCTCCTCATTCTAGAGAAACCAAGTTTATTGAAATATTACTTTTCTTTCCTTAATTCCCTATATTATTCCATCAGCTGATTCATTTTTTTAGAAAAGAATTGTTTTGTTAATATTTATTTCAGATTTGGAAGAGAAAGGCTGAGCAGTATCTGTCTGATTCTGGTATTCCATACACAAGTACAAGGTGCACAATTTGTTTACATTTATTATCCTTTTGGGATGAAGCTTTTATTGAATTCCAGCTTGTATTTTTTTCGTACTTGGATAAACAAAATTGAAGTTGAAAAATGCGAGGGTTATTTGTAGAAATGAAAATTAAAAGTATGAGGAAAGTTGTTAATTACCTAATATGCTCCTACTATGTGAAAAGACTGAACAATTAAGGGATATAGGGCTTTAGCAATTGGTAGAAATATATTTCTAGTACTTTTTTCATGATGTTTGGCAACATTATGGTGTATTCAAGCCTCATGTTCCGGTTAGTTACCAAGTCTTGTTTTTGTTTTAGAGAGTTGTTTCTGCTTTCTTACTTGTCTATCCTCACATTCTATTCTGAATCGGAACTAGTAACTTGCAAATTGAAGATGGTGGTCTTCAAGAACTAATCGTAGAGAAGGATAATGAGCTTCTTCAGACAGATACCATAGTCATATATAGTCATACCAAGAGCTGATGTTGCAGAAGTCTGCATACAGGTATATTTTGTTTGGAAATTTTGTGAGATAATGAGATACATACTCGTCTTCTCCCCTAAGAAAGAAAAGTTGTGATGTAGCGTCTGATTCTTGATTTTGAAAACAGTTCTTTGCCGATTTTTTCCAATTTTTATTTGAAGAAGCACATTTATGTTTTTCCTGGCAAAAGCTTGAATGAAGTGCCTTTTTTAGATGATGGAGCAGGTGGCTTGAACTTTAATTGTCTTGCTTTAAAAGCTGTTTGAAATATTGTGCCCGCCAACTGTTTTTATGAATCAAAGCAAGATGAAACAGGCCCCACCTTTTTCTTAGGAAAAACCTGCCATGGCTGCATTAGATATGGATGTGTGTTAATTAATTTGGTTGAACAGGCAGTAAAGTTTGAGGAGGCTAAATTCAAGGCATTTAATTAGGTATCAAAATCAGAGGGGACAGGGACGCCCACAAAGGACTTCAAGGCTTTGTTTTTCTCAGATCACCACTTGCTTTTGATTTTCAAGTTCATCTCTCAGATCCTATTCTGAAATTTCTTTTATGTTGGATTTTGCTGTCATTAGTATTTACTAAAGCAACATACTTTTGCTTCATCATTCGCATGCATGCTGATAAAAGATTGTTTCAACCTTAACCAAAAATCATCACAATATTTTGGTTTGTACGCTCTCAAATTAAATTTCTAGTGAATTGATAGTCAATAATTGCTCACTGATCATGGTGTTTAATTTTAAGGAGAGAACAGAACACAAATCAGTAATATATAATCACCTTGGTTCAAACTTTCCATTGTAAATTTAGATTACGTGTGAGACTTGACCACGATCGAATTGCAATTTATTACTTGGCCGGCCAAAGCAATTATTCATTTATTTGATTAAAATGATAATCATTTATTATTTTGTCTCATTGCTCCTTCTTCACTAAGTTATTAAGAAAACCAGTAAAACAACGATGGTTTTACCCTTTTATTTTACTTACATTCCATTATGTTGTTTAAAGATTAGATTTATTAAACACGTGAAATGTGTTATGCATGTCTTGAACAACTTTGGCTATTTGGATACTCTAAAGTCATATATATATATATATATAGTTTTAATGGAATTTATTTGCTTATTCAGCTGAGTTGACCTTAATATATAGGCTGTACCCCTGCTCTTCCATTTAATATAACATATATTTAAGGAGTTAATTTTAGTTTTAAATATAAGATATTTTTATCAATTATTTTCTAATTTACCTATCCCTCAACAATAATAAAAAGGAAGAAGAAGAAAGGAATGAATATAATGAAGGAAGATGACTATGATATTAAAAAAAAACATGTCATATATATGAATTACCTTAACTAAACTCTTTAATATAATTAAATACAGTAAATTGGCATAATATATATACGCGCGCGCGCCCACAATGTGTTACTTTCACTGTCGATCCTGGCTCTTATTTAATATCGTGCCTAGCTAGGTTATTCCAAATATATAAGAACACATAGTATCTAATTAATTAAAAAGACTCTAGTAAGGGGCGTTTGGATTGACTTTTGCAGAATAACTTATGGAGTAAAATAGTTTTTTCAGAATTGATTTTTTAAAATAGCTTTTGTGAAAATTTAGGTTTGGATAAAATAGAAGTGTTTGGGTAAATGTTACCATAATAGCTTTTTTAGTATAATATGATCAGAAAGGACATTAGTTTTTACAATAATTTCATGTAAGAGTTATGATATAATATTAATTATTTTAATATTAAAAATTAATAATAAATACCACAATTTAAAAGGAAACGAAAGAACAATAATGGATTTTATAATTAAAAGAGATGTGCTCAATATAACGAGGATTATAATTGAAGTAACTTAAAAAGTTCCTGATGGTGTATCTTTGAACATTATATATATAATTGAAATCGGGTGACAACAATCGCAGCAGTGATAAGTGATTAAAACCCACAATTGGAAAAAAGACAAATTAAAAAGGAAAAAAAAAGAACCACCACAATATTTGATTTATTTGAAAAAAGAAAGGAAAAGAAACAGAGCCACCGAATTGAAAATATCGAGAAAGGGAAAATCTGAGGAGAGAGAGCATGTTTGAAAAAGTGATCCCAAAAGCAAGAAAAATTTAATTCTAGAAATTAAGGTTTGAAACCTAACTTTTTGTTAAACAATGATTTTAAAATTGACTAGAGTGTTTAGCAATTTTAGGCCAAACTAAGGTTTTCAACCTGAAATCCCACCAAACCATGGTTTTCAACCATGATCTATCCAGGCCCTATAAAACAACACATAATAATTAGCTTCATGTTTCACCTAAATTTAAAGCACAACACCTTTTTTTTTTGGGACAGTACACAACGTAGCCCTTAAGGTGGGTTTTGATTAGTTATTTAAGAATAGCTTATGAGTAGAATAGCTTTTTAGCAGAATAACTTATATAAAAAAATGATTTTGATAAAATGATAGTGTTTGGGTAAATATTATAAAAATAATTTTTTTAATAGTCAAATGAACAAAAATGGTATTTTAGCTTTTTTAATAAATAAATAAAGAAAAAGGAAGGAGAAAGAGAGAGAAAAGGAGAAAAAACTAAAAAAATAGCTTTTTCAAAACCTAGGGTTTAGACCCCAAATCTAAGTTTTGTAATACCTTAATTCTAACAGATCAAATCTTAACAAAAATATTTTTAATATCGATAAGGATGTTGAACATTCAAAACATCAAAATACATGTTTAGTTTAAATATATCCCACATAGTTTTAAATAAAATCCTCAAAATAATTTAATGAAATAAAAAAAAATGAAAGTCTTAGGGTCATGGCAAATAAAATAATATAATATATGCTTTAGGAATACAAAGTAGCCATCATGACTAACTCCATACGTGCCTTCCTTCGCTTCCGACTAGATCAATCACCAAAAATATGTTATTATGACGGGATGAGATGCCATGTCTCAGTAACTATTGAAAGTTTCTATCACACACAAGTAAACCATATATAACTTAAAATACGGAACTGATTACATATATGTTTGTATATATCATGATCTCCATATAACACAATTTCAAATTTAATCATCATTATCAGATCTCTGTTTCCATCACAACAAACAATTATAATTAGGCAATATGCAACCTTCTTTATATCACCATCCACCTTTATATTGCAGACTGGAACCATAGGCTAACACATTATAAACAACAAAACCAAGGAGGTGTCCCATGATTACCTATGGATTGTCCCAAGCTCACAAGTTCTTAAGATACATTCGGCCAAAGGTATAAAGCTCAAGTCTAGACTATGGCTCCCCTCCTTATAAACAACAAAACCAAGGAGGTGTCTCATGTTTTAGCTTGAACACAAATCCCGACCAAAGGAAAGTATGGAAGAAGGGGCCTTAACAACTTCCATCTACTGTGCGCCGAGTGATGGCATACCACGTGGTAAAAGATTTCAACATATAAATTCATCCTAACTCCAACCCATCACAAATGCAACTACCATAACAGATATATTTAATCACCAGTGTATATGATATCATCAAAACAAGGTACAATAATTCATGCTTATATCTATATCAAATGTCAGTACACACACAAACATGCTTGAATGGAACAATAATCTAACAATGTATTAACTATAATTAACCTATTTATTATGGGAATGAAATGAATTATAATTAAATTTACTTGTAACATCACTTACTTGAAAGTTTAGAATACATACAAATATACATATAATTCAGTCCGTTTTTCTAAAAGAACCATTCACCATTTAGTCACACATAATTCACAAGTATATGGAAGAATATTCAGAGTTATTTCATACTCCTTAGCTCACATGTAATTACATAAAGTTACTTCAAAGCTTTCAATGAGAGTCTACAAAGTCACCAATACAAATATCTATCAATAATAACTCAAAATTGTTTCTGAATGAACTAAGCTTGAGCTAGACTAATCTCCCCTTAGCATTCAATTTTTAATTAAAATCTAAATTATGATTTGTTATACACATATGTAGACACATTGGATATATATAGTTACAAATCTATGAGAAGGCATAAATGGAGTATTGCATCTGTGTGTTTTAACTTTTAATGGGGGATCAATTATAAATGAATTATGAAACTTACATGGAGGGCCAAGGGAAAAAAAAGTTAGTCCCAATATGACACAATAATAGAAGAAGAATGTCACTGTTTATGAGGTAATGTTATGAAACTTAAAAGAGAAAAATAATTGTGAAATAGGTTCAACTATTAGGAAATATATATTAGGAAATATTCTGTACATAATTAAGATTAATTAGGTTTGATTCTCTATTATTCTGTATTATGATTACGTGTGAATCTCCTTGTATACATACGGTTCCTCATATGTTAATATATATGATATTCTGAATAATTTTGTACATGGTATCAGATAGCTAAGTTCACTAGGAATTTTTTGTTTACGTTGTGCTTCAGTTCAGTCTCGTTCGTTGTTGGCGGTCAGTTCTTCCCTCTGTTTAATCCAAATCTCTCTCGTCCAAGCTCTGATTGTGCCACGCGCTAGCTCATAAGTGATGTTTTCCAGTGATCTTGGTGCCATTGTGTTCGTCTTGACATCCTCTACATTTTCCAGGTTGTTTTGTGACCCAATTTGGTTGGTTTCTATTCGGGTTTTGAGTTTCTATTCAATTTTTAGCTTGTTTTGGCACTTTTATACTTTTGCAACATCCCTTTGAGCTTTCTCTGGACTTTCCACTATTATTAGTGGTATTTGGTAGTATTTGGCACCTTTGTTTGCTTCTTTTGGGATTTCTATGTTGTTAACGAGTTTTTACGGTAACTCATCTGTTAGCTTTCTTTGGTTGATCATCTGCTTCTTTTACTATGGATGATTCTGGCACTCCTATTTCATCTTCAAGTGCACTTGCTATAAGTAATAACAACTCTTGTCTTGCTACCTCTTCCATAAAGTAGATAATAGATTCTGGTGCTACTGACCACATGACAGGTAACCATAAATTATTTTTTTCATATGCACTTTATGCCAACCCCTCCTCTATATTTATCGCCAACGATTCTCCTACCTGTGTTGTTGGATCAGGTACTATTACACTAACCTCATTACTTTCATTATCATATGTTTTAATTGTCCTTGATCTCACCTTCAATCTTTTGTCCCTAAGTAAACTTACTTGAAGTTTAAACTGTTTTGTCTCATTTTTTTCCTGACCATTGCTTAATACAGGATCTTTCAACGAAGAAGGTTATTGGTAGAGGCTATGAGTCTGGCGGCCACTACTTTCTTGACAATCGGGTGTCGTGTTCAGTTGCTTGTGTTGGTGATTCATCTCCCTTTAAAGTCCATTGTCGTTTGATCATGTTTCATTATCGTCTTTAAAGAGGATTATCCTCAATTCTCATATGTGTCTACTTTAGATTGTGAGTCTTGTCAATTTGCTAAGCATCATCGTATTTTCTTGCCACCTTGAGTTAATAAACGGGTTGTGTCTCCTTTTGAAATAGTCCATTTTGATGTTTGGGGTCCTTATTCCATTGCGTCTCAAACTAATTTTCAATATTTTGTTACCTTTGTGGATGATTATTCCCGAACTATATGGCTTTATTTTACAAAGCAACATTCTGAGTTATTTACTCATTTTTGCCATTTTTGTGCT
>JBAGKO010042242.1:0-10158 GCA_037177275.1 Acacia concinna | reverse complement strand
TTAAAAATATTTTCTAAATAGAAACGAAGGGAGTATTGATTATGTGATCCTTTCTTGTATCTTCCTCCACCACTCCCGTTACGTTGCACCATCATCCATGGGTAAGATTAAATACAAAACACAATACATCCTCTTCTCATCTTAATATATATGTGTGTGTCAACATTTCCCCTAGTTATTTGATCTACGAATTTGCCTTAAGAACCATTGATTATTTTCATTCAAAACTCTTTAAATTAATAACCCCTACCCCCAATTGTTATTATTAAATTAAATTCTTCAATATTCCTTATCTGAATTAAGAAATTACAATTAGTCAAATAAAGAAACCCCTTTCTTGGAGTCTGAAAATAACCTCTATGCTCGCAAGGACTCTATAGAAGGTGTTCGGTCATAGATGATATACATGGGGTCTCTAAGATTGATTTCAGAGTGGGTAAGTGTGTAAATAGTAAGGTGACACCATTTGACTATATGTGATGTTTCTTAGATCTATTAATATTATTGTTAATGTTTAATATTAGCAAATTTATATTATTTCACAAAATATCATCACTGCTTTTCACTCCCTTGTAACTCCTTTGATTATAAGACTTTTTTTCTTTTCACTCAATTATTTTGTTATGGAAGGAAATTTTATTTTCTTCTAACTACTTTTATTTTCGTTACGTATGCTTTATACATACCCATATATGATATATATAATGGGATTACAAGTATATATATGAAAATACGGTTATTCCCAAATCATGAGACTATGTAAGTATACAATGAGACGGTTATTCCCCACTGAGAATGATATGCAGTTTGTGAGTGATGTGGTAGCGAATGTGTGATAATTTATGGCAATATGAAATTTTTTTTCTAATTTTAATTTTGATTCAAACCCTTTTCTCGAAAAGAAAAAAGGGATTATTTCAAAAAGCTCCTGTGTTCCTTTTGCTTCCATAATGCCCGCTTTATTATTTACACCTCAGCGAGTCAGTGAACTTGACTCACCCATTTATTACACACACACACTCTCTCCATATATGTAGATTAGTTTGAATCTAAGTAGAGCCTAAGTATCGAACGGTATGTAGGCTTTTTTATTAAAATAGTAAAAGAAATTACTGTGTGCAAATCGTTCACGTTAAAAATAATTTGTGTGAAAAGAGAGGAGAGAGAGCAAATCGTTCACATTAAGAACGATTTGTGTGAAAAGAAAGGAGAGAGAGTCTGTAAATGGCAGAAGTTATTCATGGGATCGTTCATGGGATGAATGACTTATGCAAAATTGCATAAGTCAATATATATATATATATATATTAAAGAGAGGAGAAAGAGCAAATCGTTCACATTAAGAATGATTTGTGTAGAAAGAGAGGAGAGAGAATCCGTGAATGGCAGAAGTCTTTAATGGGTGAACAAAATCATAATATATATATATATATATTATATTAAATAATTATAAATATATTATTCTATTCATATTCCATATATTTTTTCCCTTGCGGTTTTAGAAAAATGTATCCACATAAGGCATAAATATAAGAACAAATCAAAGTTTATAAAATTAATAGGGATAAAAAAATATTTACAAATTTAATAATCACAAAAGAAATTAAAATATGGTCAAATAAGCTACACAATTTGTGATTTAAAATTTACAGCTAATCTTTTTCCTTTTTTTTTCAAAATTTGTTACTCTGACAATTTTCTTTATAAAGATATGACAATCTATATTAAACAAATTTTCAATTAAAAAAGATTAGGAAAATCCATATTAAACAAATTTTTAATTAAAAAAGACTAGCTGTGCATTTATTTTTAATTAAAAAAGACTAGCTGTGCATTAAAATATGGATTGTCCTAATCTTTTTTAATTGAAAATTTGTTTAATATAGATTGTCCTAATTTTTATAAAGAAAATTGTTAGAGTAACAAATTTCGAAAAAAAAAAGAAAAAGATTAACGGTAAATTTAAAATCACAAATTGTTTAGTTTATTTGAACATATTTTAATTTCTTTTGTGATTATTAAATTTGTAGATTTTTTTTTATCCTTATTAATCTTATAAACCTTGATTTGTTCCAATATTTATGCCTTATGTGAATGCATTTTTCTAAAACCACAAGAGAAAGGGGGAAAAATATATGGAATATGAATAGAATAATATATTTATAATTATTATATATATATATATATATTCTGACTTCTGCCATTTACGGACTCTCACTCATCTCTTTCCACACAAATCGATATTAACGTGAACCATTTACATAAATCGTTCACGTTAATAATAATTTTATGTGTGGTATGATGCTAATTACTTTTTTTCACATAATATTTCAGTAATTTTTTACTGTTCACAATATTTTAATAAAAAAAGCCACGGTATGTATCAACATTTATAGGACGGGTTAGACTTGAGGCAAATCTCGTGGTGATGTGGCTATTATGGAAGAGTCAGGGTCACGCCTATTTAGGCACCTATTGATTTTTATGATGGTGTTTGGACGCTTGTTGATTTTTTGACTCACCCTTTTATTATATATATATATATATATATTAGTTTGAATCTAAGTAGAGCCTTAGTATCGAACTGTATGGATCTACTTTAGTAGGACGAGTTAGACTTAAGGCAAATCTCGTTCGTGGTGTTGTGGCTATTATGGAAGAGTCAGGGTCATGCCTCCTTAGGCACCTATTGATTTTTATGATGGTGTTTGGACACTTGTTGATTTTTATGATGGACACTTGTTGATTCTTAATTATATGAGAAACTTGTTACTTTCCTTTCATCATTAAGTTGAAACTGATTAGACAATTTTACTATTGAGAATTGTTATTTTCCTTGAATAATCTATGATGTTAAGCTGCATATTTTTGGAGCTAATTTGCAGCTTAATCTTTTTAATTTGATTAAATATCTTTTTGAAGTTTAAGTGCAATGCGATTTTGTTTTTCCCAACAAATAGGCATTCAGAGAATTCACTTGTTTTATCTTGGTTGTAGCCACTTATCACTTTAACTAATAGGTTGCTGGTTAAATTGAGACATATTTTTTTAATCTTTGTAGCATTTTGATATAAAAATAATTAACGGTGTAGCCAAAAAAAGAAGAAGAAGAACGAGACTTGAAATTTGTATATATGTATGTGTTTATATATGTTTGTTTAGAAACTTTGAATTAAATAAACTATAATTATTCTAAATTGTTATCCTTCTCACAATTAAATCCTCTTACCATATATCGCTGCCCCCGGGGAGGTGAATCCCATATAAAATAACTTTAAAAATAATAGAGGATAAAATGGTGCTTCGAATATTTATAATCCTAGGAAGGTGTAAGTACCTGATTTGGTTTTTACAAAATTAAAATCAAATGACACAAATAGCCTAGTATATAGTTTTTTATTAAAAAAAACAAAAATATTACACCACCTTCCGGGTCTGCTTCCAGTGTTGATCACAGTGATAAGGAACTATTTCTCATCACTGTAATGAAATATTAACCATCTTATTAAAATTTAAATGGTCTAAATTTAAAAATTTTAATTTGTAAATTTTTAAATAATAAATTTATTTTTATGAAAAATGATAATAATGAGATTATCTTTATTTTTAATTCTGTATATAATAAAATAATTAAATTAAATTAAATTAAAATCGTCTAAATTCAATCTAATAATAAAAATAGGTGATGAGTATAATTTTACTCATCATTATCCTCCCCACCTTTTTCTTCTCTTCCCGTCTCATCCCAGGCTCATCATTGCTCTCCTACTCTAACTCCGTTCGTGTCTCTTTCCTTTTCTTCAATTTCTCTTTGAGACATGAATCCAATTTCTTCCAAGCACAGGTGAATATTGTTTTAATATAATTTAGATTAAGTATTATTAGATTTAATTATTTAATATATAGGATTAAATTTAATTTTTTCTTAATTAATTTTGTTTATTTATAATAAAATTTAGATAAAATATATTTTAGGTTTGTCTATATAAAAATTTGTATGTACATTATTTTATTCAAGTTTTCATAATAATATTCTAAAAGTTCTTATTCTCTCAAAAAAAATGTTGGATATTGTTTTATGATTATTTAGATTAAGTATTATTAGATTTGCTTATTTAATATGTAGGATTAAATTTAAATTTTATCTTAATTAATTTTATTTATTTATAATATTGAGATAAAATTATATTTTAGGTTTGTTTATACAAATGTTTATATGTATATGAGTTTACTCAAGGTTTCATAATAATATTCTAGAGGTTCTTATTTCTTCTAAATTTATATTTGAGAGCTCAATATGTGAGCTGTAACACGTAGTTATGCAATAAGTTTTGATTTGTTCAATTTTAATTGTTTGATTTGTTCGAAGAGTTTGATTGGGTTATGTTTGATTTTGATGGTTTGATGATTTGATAGCTCAATTATAAGCTAGTGTACTACAACTTGATGATTTGACATAGCTCAAATTTATAGAGTTCTATTTATTTGATTTAAAAGCTCAAATTGTGAGTTAGCATGATTTTTTTTGGTGTATTCCACTATGCAAGAAGGGCCTCTGAGACTCAAAAAGAAATATAAGTCCAAGTAGAAGATTATGGGCCCCTAAGACTCAAAAAGAAGTACAAGCCCAAAAATATTGGAGTTATGTGAGGAATATCAATTTGCGTAACAGTGACATGATCGTAGAGTTTCTGTGCATGATATTCATTTAAACAATAGAGACAATTGCAAGTGTCTTCTCCTTTAGACAAAAGCAAAGAGGTAAAAAAAAAAAGTATAGTGATTAAGGATGGTTTCGTAAACCAAGATACAAATAAGCAACACTAAAAAAAAAGAAGAAGAAATAAGATGAAAAGGTTTTATTTGCTCTCGAAAGAATTGTATTTGCAGCAATTTTTAAAGAGACATAGTAGATTTTGAAGTACAAGCTTCAAGTCTTAAAAAAAAGACAAAATTGATGCTCTTTGAAACAAAAGCAAATGATGGATATTATTTTAAGATTATTTAAATTAAGTATTATTATATTTAATTATTTAATATATATGATTATATTTAGATTTTATCTTAATTAATTTTATTTATTTATAATAAGATTAAGATAAACTTATATTTAAAATTTTTTTATATAAAAATTTATATGTTCTAGAGGTTTTTATTCCTCCTACGTGATCCTTCAAATTATCCCTTGCTTCCTCACAACACTTTCTCTTTCCTCTTTCATCTTTCAATCCTCTACCCTCACCAACAAAGCCGTCATTTACCATTCTTAGATTAACAACTCCAAACTCACACACCTAGTCTCTATCCTCTTTTGCCGAACTGAAGGCGCAGGAGATTAAGCTCAATGGGTTGCAACAGGTAAACCACACAACGACGTCCATTTCTCTTGCGCATACCTCCGGCAGACCGTCCACCCTCGGAGCCTCCCGCGTCATCAACTCCTTTAGCGAGTCATGCCCATGTTTTTGTGACTGGTCAGGGAAGGCTTTGATGGCCACGATGGTTTTGGTCGAGGACTAACACATGGACGCCATGGTTGATGGCCTGGAAGAATCCCCTTGTTTTTGCGGCTTCCTTGATCTTTTGTTCAATGCTGGGTCTGAGGGTTTTAACAGGAACCGTTGGAAAGGTCGATGACAGGGATGGTGGCATCTGTAAGGGAGGAGGAGAGGGGGCCGAATAGGGCATGGAAGTCTGTGGAGGTATGTTTGTTTTGACGATCACGTCAGTGGGGTGACTCTCCGGCAGGCGTTAGAAAAGAAGAACAATGGTGAGCGTGGGATGAGACGGGAAGTGAAGAAGAAGGATCGGGGCTGGTGTAATATTTTTTTTTAAAAAAATATTAGGGCATTCGTCTCATTTTGTTTTGATTTTAAAAAATACAAATCAGGTAACTCATATCTCTTTTAGGGTTATGAATATTCAAAACACCGTTTTATTTTTTTTTATTTTTAAAGTTCTTTTTATAGTATTTTTCCAAAAAAAAAAATCCTATTAACATATATCTGAAAACGTCCACTTTAGTAGAATCAATATCACAATTGTTATTCTGGCCAAAAAAAAAAAAAGTGCACAATAGTTATCCTTGCTCTAATTTAAATACATATTCATCAGAGCCCACAAAATCTAGCTAACTAAGATATATTATATAACTTGTTATATAGATAATATCTTGAAGTAAATTGTACATAGATAATGAAATAATGACAACAGTATAAGATAATGAAATAATAAAAATACTGTAACAATAACACTATTCTTCAAGTAAAAAGATATTTTAAGATGTGATTTATTAACCCAAAAGAAGGGGGAAAAATGCTTCTCATGACTCATAGTCTAACTTACGTTATAAGGATGCTGAATAAATTTTTTTTTTAAAAAAAATGAGACATTTTTATTTTGGCTTAAAATTCACCTAGAGGTTTTATCAAATTTCAAAGCAAAGACACCAAAAGGCACTTATTAGCTAAACAAATTATTTAGTATTATATTTTTTTAATAAATTGTTTAAAATATCTCAATTCCAATGGTCTAAATAATTAATTGAGATACTGTTGAGATATTAGAGTATAATAATCAAACGTACTTACCACCCGAGAAAACTTAAGCACATTCACATAGGCTGATACAAAACTCCTAATTTCATATACTTATCTCTCTCACAGGAAGACAGAAAATTAGGCAGAGGTATGCGTTTATGTATATAGCAGTTTTTCCAGTTTAAGCAAAGATATTTATAAGGTAGAGAGAGAATATTTTAGGTAAAATGATACTCCTCTGATCCTATATATAAGGTAGAGAGAGAATATTTTATTTGTCATATTTATAAATCACGTCATTAAAGTTTTGATGTTAATATACAATATTACTCTTAATTTATTATTGTGTTAACTTTATTTATATTTCTATTATTTATATTAAATAGAGGTAAACTTAAAAAATTATTGAATTTCATGACAAAATTAATAAGAGTTATTGCCTGGTTGGTTCATAGAATCGAATGTAATGTAATGAAATGATGATTCCATGAATTTGTTTGTTTCGTTATTAAGGAAAGATGATGTATATACATAAAAATATTTCGTTGGATTACATCTCATCACATTAGAATATATAAGAATAATATAGTCAGAGACAAAATTACCTCTATCTACATATATATGTATAATGTACACCTTGGGTTTATATTAATTTTTTCAATTTTTGCGGTGTATACACAAGGTATTAAAAACCGGATTAGTCAGTGAATCGGTTGAGGTAGTGGTTCAAAGGTCAGTGGGTCAGACCAGAGTCAAACCGGTGATAATTAAATGATATATTTAAAATAAAATGCATAAAAATATACATAATAAGAACTCATATAATATATGTTACAATAATATATTTATATCTCATCAATATAAAACTGATCAAATCAATTTAAAAATATAAATTTCATAAAAAGTAGCTGAGAAAGGGCATATTTTTTTATTATCAACATATTTTTTTCATTTCCTTTTCTATTTTTCTTCTCTTGTTCCTCTCATTTCTTCTTAGTACACATTTTTTTCAGGATTTTTTTTATATTTTATGCATTTTTTATTTTTAAATTAAAAACAATCACCGGGGTTAACCTCTAACTTGCTCGGTTTACCTTGGGTTAGACTGGTTCAAACCGGGTTGACTAGGTCACTCTTCCTCTCAATTATCCAATCAATCGGACTGGACCAATGACCTAGTCACCGGTTTCTGGGTCAACCCAGCCGGTCTAGTCTAGTTTTACATTCAATATGTACACATTGAGTTTATAATAATTTTTTAATATTTAATGGTGGAAATATTATGCCAGATACAAGTGGGTTGATGGTAATTTTTTAATATTTAATTATGATAATATTATTTAATGGGAGATTATAATAATTTTCATGGTGGAATATATTTTTTTAAAAGTTTTTTATTGGGGAAATATTTTTTTAAAAATATTATATAATTCCTTAATATTTTTAATATTTAATATTAGTAATTATTTAATATTTAAAAACATTTAAAGATGGGCACTTTGGTCAAATTAAAAAAAGTATAATGACAATAAAGTCTTTTTCACTTGATTACAGGATGCCTGCATCCCCATTAATCACTCTTAGCAATGTAATCCTCATTACATTAATGATGTAATCAGGATTACATTGTGTAATATGGTTTATATTACATAAGCCTAACCAAACACTATAATCGACAAATTGCATCAAGATTACATGTAATCATCTTTCATGTAATTGAACCAAATGTGCTATTAAAATTTTCTTTGGTCTATATGAAAAATGTTGAAAATGCCCTATATATACAATAGAGTTTAGTAAGTATATTAGCAAACAATACACTGGGCTCAAGAGAACATACATGAAAGCCTATGAAGCGTACAAAAGAGCTGGGGCCCAACAGAATACTTTTAACACTACTACAACGAGAACAACAAAAGGTCAAGTCTAAAACTGGAGACATGAGCCGTGGAACAAACAGGAAGGGGGCATAAAGCTGTCCTGCCGGGAGCAACAAACAAATTTCACTAAGTTGCTGAATGAACTTGAGGCTGTAAAGTGAAGAACCCAACAGCGTATGATCCAACCAAAGTGTTGCAAAGTTTGGAGATGTTGAGACACGCTATAACGAAGAACCAACTGAGGGTGGTACTTCACGATCGATGTCTACAATTGAAAAGGTGTTTGAAACTTAATATATTGACTCTGATATTAAATATAATACCCAATTGATTTTTTTAAAGAGATTAAGATATTAGTTTAATTAGTTAAAAAGTGTTAAAGTTAAGGAAAATTACAAATTCATGAATCAATGTGCTGTCTAATTATAATTAAGAGAGTATTGACAATAGTAGTTTGGAAAAAAAGTGGTTAAATATAGGAGATAGGGTAGATTGAAATCTTATATTTAGAATCAAATCAAATTGCTAACTATTTCTTATAATTAGGGTAGGAGGGAGTATGTTTTACATTTTTTTTATTTGATATTTTTCAAAAAAAAAATTATGGGCCTAATATTTTTTCCAAAACACCAAATAGAGTATATGGGTATTTCTTTTATGTTGCTCTTGTTAGTACTCTTGGGTGGGCTGTATAACATCCCACTTATTGGCCCTTCTCCACCCCTTAAAACGGTCATTAGAACTACTTAATACGTCCGTATAGCAGAAAATGGAGAGGGAAAATTTTCACAAAATGATAAACAACTTTTCATTAATACACATAAGCATATAGACCAGAATTCAGAATACATGTATCAACTGTACTGTATATATACATGCCAGAAATCAAGAAGTATAACTATCTAAACTGTTTCCCTTCCTTTGCCTCCTATAAAGTTTTCACATGCATTGTGGAGAACATAAGGCTTTTTGGGGAACCTTAGTAGCATAATCATAATCAATAATAATATAATGCAATATAATACATGTCATGCTATATGCAATGCCCGTACTATTCCTCTAGTGCCTTCTCTCTCGGCACTTACCGTGTATAAGGAGCATGCACGTAACTAGTCCTCTATCACATAGCTAAGGCATATATATAGAGAGTCATATATCTCATACATATCATGCTCACTCAACTAGAACACATTAAACAAGCAGTCAACACACAACAGACAAATAGAACATAACAAGTTAAGGGTAGAGATTCTAGCTACCGATATCCTTGTATTGTGTAGGTGCGCTCTGTTAGATCCTATGTTTTGATGATTACCAAACTTAGAAAGATCTTTTAAGAAAATGTTTCTTATCAAAGGAGACAAAGGGAAATTACTTGAGTAATATCTGCTTTGATTCTAGGAAAAGGAAATCAGTTTGAACATAACAGAAACTTTGCCTATGTTCTGACCTCGAGGAAGATGTTTTGCCTCAAGGAAAATGCTCCAATCACTACTGGCTATAACAGCCAGGTTATGGTAAGAACCTGGCAGTAAGGTCAGAAAACATGGTTTCCTCGAGGAAGAGGTGTCTACCCTCAAGGACTCGGGGACTGATGACTTTGTCTTAAGAGAAGCCAGTAAGGGGCCAACCTGGCCAGGCTGGGTCAAACCTGGCCAGTCTCGGTCAAACCTGGCCAGGCAGGAGAAACCTGGCCAGTATGAGGTATCCTCGAGGAAAGGTGTGTATCCTCGAGGAAA
>JBAGKO010042231.1:0-10159 GCA_037177275.1 Acacia concinna | reverse complement strand
TGAAAATATTTTATTTCAGAAACAATTATTGTTTTTAACTATATTTTTAACCACTTTTTTAAATGATGTATATGTAATTTGGTTAACGAACCCCCATGTATAAGATTGAAGGGAGTACTAATAAAGGATTAATGATGACGGCAAAAACTATCCTCTAACACAAATGTAATATTTAAAGGTTTATGATAATATAATGACATTTTTTATACTATCAATGCTCAATTATCTGTGAAAATATAGGTAAACACTTCATGATAAATAGTCCTACAATATTTGTATTAGAAAACTTGTGTTATTTGTAAATGGTCAAAGTTTAAGGAGCTATCTATATATGAGTGATTGAAAGTTCAAAGGTTATTAATAATTGATTGAAATTCAAGTGTTATTTTTAACTGGTCAAAGTTCATGAGGTTTTATGAAATTAGTAATTTATATAAAATGTCATTTAGGCGGTCATGTGTCATCTATTAATCTAACGTGACAATTTCTATTAAAAAGATAACGGTAAGATAATAACAGAAGATTTGTAATAGAAAAAAAAAACGGTCAGGGGTTTAAATTTAAAATTTAAAATATTAGGAATTACATACAATTGACTCAAGTTTAGGAAAATTTGGTACTCCCTCCAATCCTAAATATAAAATTAAGATCATATTATAATAAAAATATAAATACTTAAAGTTAATTTAATTAATTTCCACAGTCTTTTGAAAGATCAGATTCGCCGGCTTTGATATTTAGTTCGAAAATTCAGCCTTGAACTTTAAAAACATCTATGGTATTTGTCGGACGGGGAGACTCACTCTTGTATTAATCCCTAATTTGTAGCCCCACAAAATGAAATATTAAAAGAATCAACCTCCATAAAGTGTGCTTTGATTAATTCTTGCCAATCAAAAAAGTGGACATTAAATATCTTTACAAGCAATTTGAATTTCGAGACATGTAATAATCAACTTTGACTGATCAACTGTGCACCTTTCAATGTCTGTATAGGAAACAGTTGTATGGAACCTGAAAGCATCTTGTCCTGCGGAAGCTTTTATCTCCTCTGATGCAGACAGTGAGGAAAATAAAGTAGGACACCAGCTACGACCCTCTTCTCTCTATCCCCGCAATTCCTTGCACTAATTATTTCAGTAATATGATAGAGTCGATCAATTAAAAAGAAACGATTACGCGATAGTCCATATATTTTATACTTAGTAATTTATTAAGGTGGTGTTTGGTATAATCCAATAAAAGGGCGAATAAAAAAAGAGATGAAATAGTACTAATAATGTCAGCATGATTTGCATTTTTTTGCTAATTTTTAAAACTAGAAATGAAATACTCATTATTTAAATAATTTTCATCTAATTTTATCATTTCATTTATACATTAGCGCTTATTGGGGATACAATGAGCGAGAAGTATTAAATCTTACACTCATTCAAATTTAAGCCAGAAAGTGAAATAATCACCTTTTGCAACCTGATACAGACCAAGAAGAAAATTAAACAGGTAAAGTACAGGAGCCAACTTCTTGTAATTATTCTCAGAATAGTCCAACAGCAAATACTTTTTTAGGGGCAAAAGTAAATAAAAGCTTCATAAATTGGTGCAAAAGTTACAAATTCGGTGAAGGTAGGTTCCTTATTTACGTTATACAATTCAAGTGGGAAAAGCACATTTCGGATTTTTATTTATTGAATTTAATCTATACTAATCATATCCATCGTTTGTGTTCGGGCAAAAAAAAAAATTCATCATTTGTATTGCATACTACATTAATACGCAAGAAAACTTGCCAAAATTAGAACGAATATGTTTTTCCATCTTGTATATTTGTAGATATGAATAATTAATTTTTGTGGCACTGAAAGAGATAGTAAGAATGAGTCATGTAGAGTGTAATTTTAAAGGTCATCCTAAGAATTCATCAGTGTGATGAGACTTATAAATATGAACAAACCCTTGTGCTTGAGTTTGATGAGGCAACGAGTAGCCTTAATATAATCATGAGTTCCATCAATATTCCAAATCTTGTGAAAGTGCTACAAGCAATCATAATAATAATAATAGTGATGATGCTGCACTTGGAGGCGAGCTGCGTAGAGAAGGAAAGACTAGCACTTGTGAGGATGAAGGAAGCCTTTGTGGATGATTATGGTCGTTTGTCTTCATGTGACTCTTCTCCTGATTGTTGCCAATGGAACGGCATTCTTTGTCATCCTCTTATTGGCCACGTTCACATGCTTGATCTCCATGGTGATTTATATAACATGCAGCCTTTAAGAGGTGAGATTAGCCCTTCATTGATGGACTTACAGCACTTAAATCATTTAAATCTCAGTTACAATGATTTCACTGGGATTGAAATCCCAAAATTTTTTTGTTCTCTCACCAAATTAACACACCTCGATCTCTATGATTCATCTTTTGACGGAAAAATACTAATTGAACTTGGCATGCTTTCACAGTTGCAGGTTCTAAATCTTTCCTACAATTCTTTAGCTGGTAGCATACCTTTCCATCTTGCCAACCTTTCAAGTTTGCAGCAACTCCATCTTCGTGGGAATGATTTAGTGGGTAGTATTCCTTCCCAACTTGGTAATCTTTCAAGTTTGCAAATACTTTGGATTGGCTACAATGATGCTCTGAAAATTGATGACAAAAGCCCGCATGGCATTGAGTGGCTTTCCAATCTTCCATCCTTAACTTCACTTGATCTAAGCTATGTTTCCAACCTCAATTACTCCAACAACCTGTTGCCCATTATAGGCAAGCTTCCAAACCTAAGAGAGCTATGGCTAGCAAACTGTAGCATGACAAATATTAATATTATACCAACACCTCCCTCCCATTTAAATTTTTCTACCTCTCTTGTTAAACTTGATCTCAGTTATAACAAGCTCGCATCATCAATATTCCCTTGGCTCTTCAACCTAAGCTCCAATCTTGCATACCTTTATTTACACCACAATCACTTAGGCGGTCCCTTTCCTATTGAATTTGGAAAAAACTTTTATTCTTTAGTGAGTCTCGACCTTTCCTATAATGAGCTCAATGGTACAATCAGTGATGCCCATCTTCATAATCTCACCCAAGTTACAATCCTTAGACTTTTCTTATAACTGCTTGTCCCTTAAATTCAGCAACCATTGGATTCCTCCTTTTCAATTACGATCGTTATGGTTAAGGCACTGTAAGGTGGGTCCAGGATTCCCTGGATGGCTTCACACTCAGAAAAATTTGCAATACTTGTATGTTTCTCATGCTGAAATCAATGATTCTATACTAGAGTGGTTTTGGAAAATTATTGGGGAAGCAAATGCTCTTAATATAGAATCCAGCAATCTCATTGGTACAATTCCATATCAGCCAGTTGAACTTAATGTTCCACAAATATCATTGGCTTCAAATAATATTGAAGGCTCTATTCCACTTTTCCTCTTAAAGGTTGAATATTTAGACATTTCAGGAAACCAAATTTCAAAATTTCATCTTCCATGTGACAAGGGAATAAGTACAATTGTCAAAAATTTGGTAGCCTTAAATCTCTCAAGTAATAACTTATCAGGGAAGCTTCCGAGTTGTTGGGATAATTTCAAATCATTAAGGGTTATCGATCTATCCAATAATCAAATCTCAGGAAGAATTCCTAACTCTTTGGGATTCTTGAGTCAACTTGGGCAGTTAGTTTTGAGAAACAATTACTTCAGTGGAGGGCTTCCCTCTTTAGAAAATGCAACCCAATTGGGGATGCTAGACTTAGGGAGAAATGACTTGTCAGGACCAATACCACCTTCATGGACAAGAGACAATTTGAAAGGGTTGGAAACCTTAAGCTTAATAGTAGACACGTGCTAGAAAAATTATTGAAAACAAAAAGGATAACAAGGTTGGCTTCCAGAATTATAGTTCATGATCCTCTTTCGTGACTTCTTTAAGCATTGGAATTATGTATTGCGACTGTAATATAATGTTATTATAATCTTCATCCGTATGAAATTTTTAGTATAATTGCATGTAATTTTCTAATTTAATCCGCCGTTATTCTGCTCTCATTAATCTTTTCCCTTTGTGCGAGGAAGAAATTATGGGGCATAAATCTCCACGTACACCCGAATGACACGGGCCGTTGTTTATCTTTTTCCCTTGTTATTTATTCTATATTCATCTGTTGCTCTGTTTTTTTTTTTTTCAGATTCCATTAACTCCACGTTGATCATTCTTTCTTTTCTCTTTTTTAATTAAAGATCCATGATTGCGATCAACTACCACGTGAACGTAGGATTTGAAATCCTACAATTAATAAAGAATGAGGCTTCAATATGACACTAACGCTGTGAAAATTTTACAAGAGAAGGCGCATATATCCTTTTTGGAAAATTCGTTTGAATGGAAGTAAATAAGAACAGCAAATGGATTTGTCTCTCTTTTAGTGGTGACTCGTTTGCGACTGCTGTTCGCTGTTTGTAACTCATTTTGTTAGTATTTTAATGAACTTGTCTGGTTATAACCATGGGCCTAATCTTGAACCATGATTTTGATTTGCGCCAAATCCGTTACTTCCTCATGTTTAATTTAAATAACTTTTTTAATTTAATTAAATTAAGTAAATAAATATTATATCGAAGACCAAAAGAAGTTTTTTATATATAAAAATTCATTTATCTTTGAATTTGATCTGAATTTAAAAAAAATCTAATTATTATAATTTGTAAGAATTTCAAATAATCAATCAAATATAAATAAAAAAACAAAAAAAAATTAATATATGAATATATTTAGATATATGAATTTAAAATTTTAAAATTTATTTATACTACCTAAAGTTGGTACATATTTTAGGAGGTTTTTAAATTTCACCTTTATAAATAGAAGGACTACAAATAGTTCCTGGTATATTTCACAACACTTTGAAAATTAAACATCTATAAAAATTTGTCGAACTGGGAGACTTGGACTTTTGTTTCTTGCTTCGAGTCCTTGGCTTAACGTCACATCCGAAGACCCATGCAAAGCGAATGGACCGGCACGGCAATGAAGTATTCGCAAAGTAGATAAAGGAAATAATATCAGCTTGATTTACTTTTAATTTGCTAATCTATAAAAGCAGAAATGAAATATTCCTTTCTGTTCATCTATAGCTAATAGTTATCCTTCCATGAGTTTACTCTAAATAACATAATGAAAGCACATGTTTAAACAGACACTTAGTTAGAATGCCAGCATTGCATTGATAGATACAGGAGGACAAGATAGCTTCGTTGCGGAGGAGACCCAGACTTTGATGAGATTGAGCCCTTGGCATGGACCATGGAGTAACGAATATTCAATTTACATACTAGTAGTACCCACCAACCATTAGGAAAAACACATTTCGGATTTTTATGTATTACTGTATTAAGTTTTAATTCATATTAATTATATCCATCATTTGTCATCTCATTTATATTGAATACTTTTTTTCGATAAGCATTTATATTGAATACTACGTAAGCACACAGGAAAACTTACCAAAAACCCATAATGCTAATATATAGTCTAGTCACTGTGAATTTATAATTGTCCTCTCTAAAAAACAATTAATTGAAAAGGGTCTGCCAAAAAGATCGTAAAACGTGGGTAAATATTTTGATTTTTGCAAATATCATCATTAGAACGAATATATTTTTCCATCTTGTATATTTGTTTATGTCAGTAATAATTCTTGTAGCTCTAAAAAGAAACGTATGAAGGAGTTAAATGTATAGTGTAATAGTAGGGTCATCCTAAGAATTCAGTCTGATGAGGCTTATAAATATGAACGACCCCTTGGGTTTGAATTGGAAGTGGCAAGAGTAGCAATATAATCATGAGTTCCATTAATACTCTAAATATTGTGAAAGTGCTACACGCAATAATAACAATAATAGTGATGATGATGCACTTGGAGGCAGAGTTGTTGATTACAAGACAACTGCGTAGAGAAGGAAAGACAAGCACTTGTGAACATGAAGGAAGCCTTTGTGGACTATTATGGTCGATTGTCTTCATGGGGCTCTTCCCCTGATTGCTGTCAATGGAGTGGTGTTCTTTGTCATCCTCATACTGGCCACGTTCATATGCTTGATCTTAGCGATCATCAAGAAGGTTTGCAGCCTTTAAGAGGTGAGATTAACCCTTCATTGATGGACTTTCAACACTTAATCTATTTGAATCTCAGTTTTAATGATTTCAACGGGAGTCATATCCCTAAATTTTTTGGTTCTCTCACCAAATTAACGTACCTTGATCTATCTTCTTCTTCTTTTGGTGGAAAAATACCAATTGAACTTGGCAAGCTTTCACACTTGCGAGATCTAAATCTGCGTGACAATCTTTTAGTCGGTACTATACCTTTCCATCTTGCCAACCTTTCAAGTTTGCAACAGCTCCGCCTCCTTGGAAATCATTTAGTGGGCAGTATTCCATGCCAACTAGGTAACCTTTCAAGCTTGAAGGTACTTTGGATTGGCTTTAATGATGACCTGAAAATTGATGACAATAGCCAGCTTAGCATCGAGTGGCTTTCCAAGTTTCTGTCCTTAACTTCACTTGATCTAAGCTGTGTTTCCAATCTCAATTACTCTAGTAACTTGTTGCCCATCATTGGTAAGCTTCCAAACCTAACAGAGCTATGGCTAGAATTGTAGTCTGACAAATATTAATATTCTATCAATACTTCCGTCCCATTTGAATTTTTCTACTTCTCTCATGATTCTCAGTCTCAGTGACAACAAGCTTACATCATCAATATTCCCTTGGCTTTTCAATCTAAGTTCCAATCTCATGAGCCTTTATTTAGAAAACAATCACCTAGGTGGTCCCATTCCAGTTGATTTTGGAAAACACTTGAATTCTTTAGTGGATCTCCACCTTTCTGATAATGAGTTGAATGGAACAATCAGTGATCTTCATCTTCATAATCTCACCAAGTTAGAATCCTTACGCCTATCCCGTAACTTCTTATCCCTTAAATTCAGCAACCATTGGATCCCTCCTTTTCAATTACGAAGGTTATGGTTACAACACTGTAAGTTGGGTCCAAGATTCCCTAAATGGCTTCACACTCAAAATAATTTGGAACAGTTACATGTTTCCCATGCTGAAATCAATGATTCTATACCAGAGTGGTTTTGGACAATTATGGGGGAGCAAGTTTTCTTTCTATAGAATCCAGTAATCTCACTAGTACAATTCCATATCAGCCACTTGAATTTATCATTCCAAAAATATCATTGGCTTCAAATCAAATTGAAGGCTCTATTCCACTTTCCCTATTAAAGGTGGAATTCTTAGACATTTCAGGAACCACATTTCAAAATTTGATCTTCCATGTGGCAAGGGAATAAGTGCAATTGTTGAAAAATTGGTAGCCTTAAATCTACGAGTAATAGATTATTAGGGGAACTTCCTGGTTGTTGGAATTATTTCAAGTCATTAAGGATTCTTGACTTGTCAAATAATTATCTCTCAGGAAGTATTCTAAACTCTATGGTGTCCTTAAGTCAACTAAGGCAACTAGTTTTGCGAAACAATTGCTTTAGTGCTTGGCTTCCCTCCTTAGAGAATGCAACTGAATTAGGAATGTTAGATTTGGAAAAAAAATGAGCTTTCAGGACCAACACCATCTTCATGGACAAGAGACAATTTAAAAGGGTTGGAGACTATGAGCTTACGAATGAATAAATTAGATGGAAAGTTACCCTTCCATCTATGTTATTTAGCAAAGGTCAGGGTCTTGGATCTCTCTTTCAACAATTTTAGAGGACCTATACCAAAGTGCCTTGACCAGCTGGTTGCAATGACTCAAAGGCATGTTATGAATGATTCCATGCGTGAGATCTCTTTCTACGAGAATGGAAGATTTCAAACACGTCAGTTCTTTAATTGGCACTTGCCTATGGTGTGGAAAGGAATAGAACAGGTGTACAATGATGATTACGGGCTTATAAGCATTGATCTCTCTCACAATAAACTAGTAGGGGAAATGCCAACAGGAATTGGAAAATTAGTTGAATTGAGATTCTTGAATCTATCGTCGAATAAGTTAAGTGGAAAAATTGTTCCAAAGATAGGAAAATTAAAATCATTAGAAGCTCTTGATCTATCAAGAAATTATTTTAATGGAGAAATTCCATTGAGTCTTGCTGAAATATCTTCGTTGAGCGTTTTGGATATATCAAACAACAACTTTTCAGGAGTAATTCCAACAGGAACACAGTTGCAATCTTTTGACCCCTCTAGATTTGAAGGAAATCCTTATCTTAGTGGGAGGCCACTGGACAAGCTTTGTTCTTCTCAAGAACATCCGTTAGTAAATGAGACACAAGCTAACCAAGTTGGTGATGAAGATGATCCTTTCATGAAAGGATTCTACGCAAGCTTGGGAGTGGGGTTTGCTGTTGGATTTTGGATAGTGTTTGGATCACTGTTAGTGATTCAATCTTGGAGGCATGCCTACTTCAATTTCTTAAACAATCTGGCTGACTCTTTCTCTGTGGCAACAGTGCTCCATGTGGCAAGAGGTCGCAGGTGATTCAGCATTTAACAGGTAATAGCTTCTTAGTTAATGATGTTATATAAGATTTACTTCTGCGTTTTCTTTGTAGATTACATATTGGCTGTACGATCTAATTGTTTATTATCGATTTCTACCATCAGTTGGAGCTTGTGAGCTTGGGTATATTTGCAGCAGCTTAAGTATTTATCAGATCCTGCTGCAACTGTCTTATATTATGAGTGGATGCAATATGATCTATGGTAGTGTGCGGTAGGAATTAAATAAAGGAAGAATGAAAAGGATGTCATCCAGACTTGTGTGTTGATTCCTTTTTTTAGTTCCTCTAACTTTGGAATTATGTATTCTGTATTGGGACTGTAATTTTATTACAATCTTCATCTGTATGAATTTTATTGTAAGGCGTGATGTGTTGGTAATATATTTATAAGAATGCAAGGATGCTGTGGTCAGTTGTTTACTTTTTACTAGAGAATATTGTTATTAGCTAATAGCATCATTTCGAGCTTCTCATCAAATTTCAAGTGCAAGATCGATCTGATTATTAGTTATTGAAAAAGTAATCAATCAAATAAAAATTAATCTTTTATCATCCAGACCAAAAGTAAATTTGGTTGAAGGAACTTATAATGACAAGATCATAGTTATGGTGATTTTTCAAACCCTTCTAGTCTCTTATGTAAGAAAATGGGTGGTAGACTCAGGTGTCACTAGGTACGTACATCTGTGCCAGTATAGATATGTTTACCTCATTTGAAGAAAAGCAAAACCGCATATATCTTGGTAATTCCTGAACCGAACTTCAAAAGTTCTGGAAAGAGGAAAAGTGACTTGGGAGATATGAAA
Source organism: Acacia concinna (assembly GCA_037177275.1). Taxonomy (NCBI): domain Eukaryota; kingdom Viridiplantae; phylum Streptophyta; class Magnoliopsida; order Fabales; family Fabaceae; genus Acacia; species Acacia concinna. The sequence continues at coordinate 783 of JBAGKO010042231.1, read as the reverse complement.
CAAACTAAGATTAGAGGTAGTAAAAAAACATTGTTACTTTTATTTACGATTGTTCAAGATATGCTAAAGTTTATTTATTGAGAAATAAGGACGAGGTTTTTGAAAAATTTCTTTCATATAATGTAGAGGTAGAAAATCAATTAAGTAAAAAAGATTAAATGAATCAGGTCAGACAATGGAGGGGAGTTTTTGCTATTAAATTATTTTTGCGAAGAAGAAGGATTTATTCATGAGGTAATTAACCCCTCCATATTCGCATGAATCCAATGGTGTTATAGAAAGAAAAAATATAACTTTAAAAAAATGGTGAATGCTTTACTTGCGAATTCCGCTGCACCACATAATTCATGGAGTGAAGCTTTATTGGTTTTTACAAAATAGATAAAAATAAAATACCTCATAAGAAAACTAACAAGACACCTTATGAATTGTGAAAAGATTTTATACCTAATCTTAAATATTTGGAAGTATGGGGGTATTTGGCAAAGGTTTTATTACCTAATCCTAAAAGAGGAAAATTGGTCCTAAAGCTACTAATTGTTTGTTGAATATGCTTAACAAAGGGCAACTTATCATTTTCTAGTTTTAAATAATAATGTTTTGAATTCAAATACCATTACTAAGAAAATAAAATGTAGAATTTTTTGAAAACATTTTTCCTTTAAAAGTTGAGCATACTCCTAAAATAATTGAAAATGTTTCTTTTTCTTTTGAACAAAACCCAGATGAAGGATTAGTTGAACTTTTATAGAGAAGTAAGAAGTACATAAAAGAAAAAAAAAT